>WEKY01004343.1:42338-80164 GCA_013390045.1 Picathartes gymnocephalus | reverse complement strand
TTCATAAACTATTTACTGTGAAGTAAACTGAATTCTGTGTCCAGCATTACTCAGCTGGAGCAGGAGTTTAGAATCTTGTAATAAACTTCCTCCCTGAGAAACTGCCCCAAAAGGGCTTTTAACAAGAGCAGTACGATAAATTTTGGAAGTTTAGTTCTAAGTGAATGAACATGTTCCTGAGGAGGGAGATACTTATTTTCTCATGTCTCATGAAGGCACTGAAGGGAGGTAAATATCTCATGATAACCACACCCCTTGTCATACTCTATTAGTCACATCACACACTTCCTGAACACAACACTTCTCTATATTCCCCTGACATTTTGCACGTCTCACAAGTACAGTGACTAAGTTATCATCCTCAGGGCAAACACCCATTAAATACAGTTCAGTCAGCCTTTACAGGAACCTCTCATTGTCTAGGTACAGTATGCTAGGCTTCACAGAGGGTGTATTTACTCCTTCCAGAGAGAAAATACAATTGGATGAGATGTGATTAGTATGTTTTGACCTTAAAGTTGTGCTATATGAGTCAAAAAAGAGCTGGAACCCTTTCTGCCTTTTACTACAGACCTTGAGGATTGCATGCTATGGTTCTGCCAAGTGGCACTTGGAGCAGGTCTGCAGGGTAGCACGCAGGTGGCCTTCTCCTAACTGCTGCTCCTCACATGCTGTAGCCCATAGGACATTGGTCCTGCCAGACTCCAGGAAAAGGATTTCCCAATGGCACATTCAGGGGTTCCAAGTTAATAGGGTAGCTGCTGGCTGGAGGATAATTCCAGTTGCGGGCATCCTTGTCTGCAAAAGAAGATGGCAGCCCATACAACTTTGCAGTAACTTTGTTAACCAGGAGCTACTTCAGCTCATTCATCCTGTCTCTTCTCCTTTAAAGCCATTGTAGGTAGGGGAAGCAAAGAGAATTAGACACTGACATCCCTGTGGTTTGCTCTGTGAGTTAGTGGGATTCAGTAGCAACAATGCCCAACTGCTTCCTTTTCCTCAGGACTTGTATATCTGGTATGACAGCTCTGTATTGTGATCTTGTTGCATCAGAAAAAAAAAAGATAGGATACGAAGTACTTTCAGTGTGAGGGCCTGGCCTGGTATGTCAAATAAGTGAGGGGTTTTTTTAATTTTTATGTACAGCCGCATTATGGATGAAGATGCACAGAGAAAATGGGCTAGGTTAGATGCTCAGAGCACTGTGACTCTAGTCCTTCCTTCATATAAATGTGGATAAAGTACTGAAATCTCCCTCAAAAATTTCTCTTCCTCTTTGATGGGCTTAAGTTAAAAATAGTAAGTTAGAAAGGGCAACTGCTGCATAGGAGAAACTCAACCAAATGCAGTTGTGGTTCAAGACCTGAACAAAAACATCATGTCCATGCATAAGCCAAATACCTTTTCCTGGAATATAGGATGCTTCCTTTTGTGTGTCAGGCTCTGACCACTGAGTCACTTCCTGTGGGTTTGCATTGTGTAGATTAGCAGGTGCAATTCTAAGCACGTATAGAAACTTCCTCTCTTACTGCTCTCTTATGGGTTGTCCTTGGCTTCCTCTGAAGTTCAAACTTCTCTGCTTCCTTACACACATTTCTCTTCATCTCTTGTCTCTGCCCCTGCCTGTCCCTGCTATCTGCTCAGGCTTTCTTCCTGGCAGCTTCTTTCATTTCTTTATTTTCTTTGGCCAGCAGTCTTAGAGAAAATAGCCAAGCTAGTCTGTGGACTAGTAAAGCTAACTCTTTACAAGGAAGTGTTTATTCTGTGTTTTAACAAATACAATCTGCCTGCAAAATCTGGAATTCCTCTGCAATTGCATTTGGTGCATAGGTTTTTGCAAAGGAAAGAACCTGGGTGGGATAGGTTGTTGAAGATAATACAGTCACTGAACTACAATGGTTCAGGATTCCTACTTTTCCCAAATCTTGTACTGCAGCTATGGACTTCATGTCTTTGTACCAGAGTAACTATTTCAGCTGAACCACTGAGGTTTTCATCAAAACGACTAGGCCAGTTAAATTTAAGTGACTTTGATTTTACATGTCCTGCTCTGCTTTTGTTTTGTTCTGCTGCCTGCATGGGAGTACCTATGCTGGGGTGTTGTTTTAGCTATGCTAAATTGGTTTTGATTTAACATTTGTGTGTACATGACCTCTCTGTCTTATGTCTACTTTACCTTATGAATGAGTAAGGGTGTCCTTTACCTGGGTTGTTTGTCAGAAAAGAAAAACAAAAGTAAAGGACATATGTCATTCTTCAGACACAAATCCACCCATTCTTTATTCCTCTTCCCTGTTAAATTCTGTAACTTGACCACCATGGGCAGCTTTTTTTAAGTGTCTCCAGCACCTGTTTTCTTTCTGTCTACTTCACACAAGTTTTGGAAGGACTCCTTTACCTTAAAAACAAATGAGCTTACAGTCAAAATAAAGTAAGGGTGCGGGGAGAATTTTCCCTTTTGAAGACGCATTTTAAGGGCTGAATGTCTAATATGAGATAAATATGAGACCATGGTGATACATGTGTTGAATGAAAGCATGACAAAGAGAAGGCAGGAACCTGTTTCAAAGAATAGTGCTGGGATTTTGCTGATATTCTAGAGCTACAGTGTTTAAAAGTACAGTGGCAGAAACAAATGGTTTTGAACTTTGCCAATATAATGAGCATACGGTAGAAGCTGAGAACTATTGTGCCTGTGTTCTTCACATTTTCCAGGGCTTGCCTCTGGCTAGGGCTGGGTGAGGGATGAGAAAGAAAGAAGGACCTAGACTCAGAAGTGTGCTGAATGTTTGTTTGTTTCTTTCGGAGGAAAAGGAGAAGTGATTGAGATGATGGTGTTTCACATCCCAGAGGGAGTTTCGCTTCACAGATAAGCGCCCTGAGTCATGAGCTGAATATGTGCCAGAACGTTTCAATGGTAGAAGCAAATCCTATCAAAGTTTGCTGTTGTGATTGGATGTACTGACTCAAAGCACTTACTAAGTGAGGTACTAGGGAGAAATGTGGCTGGTAATAAGTCACACAGTGGCCCACATGGAAACTGGGAGGCAGAAATTATTCTGTACATGAATGAGAAACAATCTTGGTACGTGAAAATGTAAGCTGTTTGTTTCAATGAAGAGGCTGGGTTTGGCTGTTCTCCATGTAGTTATTTGAAGGCTATTGAGAAATGCAAATCATGATTTATTTTTACTGTGCCATGTGATGAGACTCATACTTCAGAGACAGAGAGAGAAGTTTCTGGACTCTGTCCAGAAATTAGCCAAAGCAATAAAATAAAAGAATCACACAACTTATTCAGTTTGTTTAATATGATTACAAAAACTTAAAAAAAAAAAGTAAAGGTGATTGACAAAGGAGAAAAGCAGGTAATTGCCCCAGGGTCTTGCTGCACAAGGAGATACATTTTGGTTTAGTGGCCAAAGGACATCAGCTTTCTGGGGGCTTTAGACTTTTTCTTTAATTCAGTTTGTCTCTTTAGATGTTTCTGTTTCTCTTGTTTTGTGTTAACTTATTTAGGTAAAACATGCTCAGTGTACATATGTTTTACTCTTAGCTGCCAGACAACTCATATAGTCTTTTGTATTCTGTCTGTGAAAAGGGTTGGCACAATTTTTGAGAGAGAGCATGGAAGGTTTTTACAGATTACTTTTAGAATATAGGTTACTAGCTATATCCTGGTCCATGGAAAATGCTTCTAAATTATCCTAAACCATTTATTCTGATGAGTTACAAAGAGTTGTACTTAGCTAATAAATTAAAATATTGTCTTACTTAGTAGAAGAGGCTGACAAACATATTTATAGGGTCATTCTGCTGTTTAACACCATTTCCTTCCTTTTTACTCCAACAAACCTGAACAGTTGGGAATAAACTTGAGATAAACTGGTTTGAGGATGGAATTTATAAAATGTCACAAAATCTGTGTCTATGGTATGATCTAATCTCATTAAAGCAGGTCAGCTTTAAACAGAAATATTTTAACCTTGCTGCCCTCTCATAATGCCTTCCATATTGACACACCTGCCTTTTCTTTGCAGTTTCAAAGACCTTAAGCACTAATGCTAATGACACTCCTCTTTGAAATGTGTTAGAAATATTCTCGCCTGAGTGCAGCAGGAAATTGAAATGGTGTGATGCCAGAAGCTGAAGAACACACATGTTGGCACAGCACTGGGAAATGCAGGGACTTTGCTCGCAGAAGTTCCCTTCGGGATTTTCCCTCCTACTTTCTCTCAGCAAGGGCAGACACACAGGTCTGAGTTTCAGCCCAACACTGTCTGTGAGAACAAACCACTGTTTTCAGAGTACAATCACAACTGGAGCTATCAGACCACCCCTGAACTGGCCTAGGATCCTTCTCAACACAGGTGTCCAAGGTTGGCTGCTTCTGGGACCTTGCCATTACCTGCTGGTCGGTGGATATGCCCATATTTTCCAAGAAGAGTAGACAAGTAGCAGTATTCCATGCTTAATATCGGCATTAAACAGCTGGTAAAAGTCTCTAGGTCTGCTAAAAATAAGACCTGCCCCTTTACACCAGCTGCACTAGTGATCCTGTTTTCCTAAAGTCTTTTTTAGAAAAAGATTCCATAGTGGAGGAGTGGAGTGACAAAAGAGAGCTTGAAAAAGTTGCCCATACAAGAGTTATGATCGGTATTGCTGGCCTTCTTCCAAAATTGTGAGTTCTTCCTGTGAATTAGAAAGCGCCACTAATAATCAAGAGAGGGTTCCTAAAGTCAAGGAAAGAAAGGCGGAGGCCCGAACAGCTTATTGGTGTGTGACCCTTAATCACGCCCGGGCACCTAGATTCTCATTAGGGGTGAACTAGGAATGCTTAATAGCAAGATCACTTACTGTTGACTACTCCCGATGATCTCCTTTGTTCTCTGGGAAAGCCAGTAATGAGCAGTTCAGATGCTGTGTGGGGCAGCAAGACCACTCAGTCCAGACTGCAGGCGCATTCAGCTTAGCAGTGGGTTGGCAGCTGGCTGGCACGCACCACAAAATACGCTGTATTTCTTTATCAAATCAACAGTAAGTGTTCGTGTTTGCTCTGGTTTGTGTGCAAGAGCTCACGTATGCCTGCATACCTCATAACTCTGCCCGAGCAATTACATCCCATACTTCCCTTTTCTGTGTTGCTGTATTAAGAGTTACAACACTACATAGCTATACAGAGATGAAACCTATCAAAATACATATCAATATACAGCATTTCCTTTCCCACTTATGCTGGAGCTCCAAAGCAGTTATTTTTTCCCTATTCTATTTTCTTTGCTTTTTTTTTTTTGTTTGTTTGTTTTTTTGTTTTTTTCCCTTTTTAAATCAACTTTATAGCATCTTCATCTGTCTTTGTAGTTATGCCTTTTCCCTGTCTGCTTGTGTTTGGGCACCTGACTTTGAACTCTTCTCTGTCTTGCTGCAAGTTCACCAGTTAATGGTGGAGAGTTAAAAAGTCTTATAATAAAAAAAGAAACAGAAGAAAGGGGTGGACAGAGGCAAGAGTAAGTACTACCTGGTAAACCTGGTAGATGTGTTGGGGTTAATACTGAAATGTCCAAAAGTCAGCCCTCATGGTTACTGTCATGGGGCCTTAGAAAATAAGGCTAGAAATATTGCTTTTACTGGTTCTAATGACATCCTGTTTTTAAACACAGCCTAGAATTTGTTTAGCTCCATCTCATCCTTGCAATACTGCTGCATGTTTATTGTGCTCTTAAAAGTCAGTTGACATCACATTTCTGTTCTTGTCCACCTTTCTGTTCTTGCACCAAAAAAGGTCTTCTCTCAGTAGTTGTCCTTGTTAGCCATATGACTTCTCAAATTTACTCTGTGGGAATTTTCTGTAACCCTATAATTATCTCTATTTATGTGATGGAAGTCTTTTTGCATGTCCTATTTAGCATTTGCTAACTGCTGTTTGTGCTTGCCTCTCCCTACTAACAATGGACTTTGGATTTTTTTTTCTTTTCTGTATGATTAGGACTTTTTTTTGGACCGAGCTACTTAGCAGGTACTGAACCTGATATTTTAAACAGTTCGTTGCAAGGCACCTCTTCAAGAATGTTATTTGAGAGCATTAACTAAGACTGACCTTGAAATTATAGGCAAGACTGAAATCTCAGGCTAATTTTAAGTGATGTGAAGTTAAATTGTGCAAAACTTGTCTCTCCTTTATATCCATGCCAAGTGGAAAATTTTTTGAATCTTCTTTACCCAAATCATGCCAAACTTGTTTGCAGTAAGAGCAGCTGTTGTTACTGCAGCAATTGATGCAGTATTGCTGAGATGACTGTACAGTGGCACATATTCTTCCCTACCAACTGATTTGGGGTGTTTTCAACACCAAGTAGGTGAGTTGGGAGGGGGAAGATGAAAAGGAGAATTGTATTCTTGCTGAAGTCTGATGCTGGAGTATGTAGAAACCAAAGAGGTGAAATACCCTAGAAAGATGAGTGTTTAGGCAGGGTAATAATAATAAAAATAATCAGATCTACATGGCCCCAAACATGACAATTCGTCTTAAATATATTCTGTAACATATTCGGGGTTATTGTGATTAATTAACATTCAAAGGATCTGACTGAAATACAGCTATTGAAAACAGGCAGGCAGTTCACATGGAGCATGATCAGTGTTGTATTTTCTCCTTTCAGATTTGGCCGCTGAGAATAATTAATCTAGGTGTGAATAGCCTAGAAAGTGCATTCATACTTAGCTCCAGCCAACAGGAAACTTCCAGTGTGGGAACTGAAGTGGGATTTAGGCTGTACTGGTCACCAGTAGCTGTGGCCACACTAGCTCTTACTGCTTTCTCTTTTGGACTGTTAAATCTCTGTCTACCTGAGGTGGCTCTGAAGATTTCTGTTACCTTGAGAGAGAGTTTTCACTTTGGATAGCCAGGTCTTGGGGAGATTTTGCAGATAGGAACAGCAAGGATAGGGTTTAGCTGGTGCTCTGTCAGTGACATTCAACAACATTTACATTAAATCAGTGCAGTTGACTGGAGCAAGTCTTATCTAAGAGTGTTTAATGAGCACATGCACACATGCACAGTATTTTATCAGCATGTTAGGAGGAGTGTTTGTAAAAAAGATACATTTCTCTAAAGTATAGAAAGTTCCCAAAGCTCATTCTGAAACTGCGTGGAAAACATTTTAGAGGGTTTTCTGCCTCCTTGAGCCACTTTCAGTACCTGTTTGAGAAAAAATATTTTCAAATTCATTTCCACTGCTTCCTGTAGACCAGGCTACAAAGTGAAGATGCTCGTTTTTAAGATCTCCAAATTAGATGGTGCATGACAACCATGTCACAGGCAGCAAACATTCCTCTTCCAAGATGAATGTTTCTAAGAAGCATTCAAAATGAAATGACATAAGCAAAGAGAAGTTAATCAAGCTCACACTTCATACAGATTGGGATTCCTTCTTTTATTACATTTTTCCCTCTGCTAGTGCCTGATAAATATAAGAGGAAGTTAACTTTTTCCCCCTGCGAAACTATCATCGAAGACACTTTAAAGTTGTTTTTGTTTTTAGTGATGACAAATATTTTTTCTATATTAAAAAGGCCATGCATGCTGATTCTTAAATATAAGGCTCATCTTCTACTTCCAGTGAAGCATTTGGTAACTCAAATATCTGTAGAGGTACGGGTTAGCTGAATAATAGGTTTCCTATGGCAACCTGCTGAATAGCTCTTAATTATATCAATAGTCACAGATTTCTTTAAAAAAAATCCAAAAATACAAAAAGAAACAACTCAAAACTTTAACATTTGCAAATGAATGACCAGAGTTCTGAAGTTTGATTAAGGTTGAATTGCCTTGAGTTGCAGCAGCACATTAGAGAATATGCCATGTATTATATTTTAAAAAATGCATTCATGATTTTCCTGCTATGTTGCTTTCATTTGAAATAAGAGATGAAATAAGAGCATAATCTTGTATCCCTACTTCTCATTTAGGCTAACATCCTTCTTTTTGCAAGCAAATAGAAAGCATTCAGATATATTCTGTTGAATACAATGCTGGGAGACTGCAAATGTGATTTGGTTCAGTAATGGTATTGCTGCTACTTGTTACTGTGACAACAGAACTACAGTGTTCTCTGAACGGTAGTAAATATCCTTATTTTGAGTATTTAGAAACTGGATACCCTTGGGCTCTTTGCTGGTTGTATCAGGAGTCCAGGTGAATGCTTCTTCTGTGTGAATCTTTTTCTGGTTGCGTGTCATGGTAATAAGATGTCATTGTGCAATTATATGGAGCCTTTCATCCCTGTGAGCTGTGAGCAAAATCTTCAAGGTATAAAGTCAGCCACAGAGGTGAGGTTCAGTGTATGTAGGATGGGAAGCTTCAGGAGCCCCACTAACTCTAGAGCTAAACAGTACAGTGGTCATTTACTCAGACTCTCGGTTTTAGGATGGAAATAGCTGTTCATGATGCTTCTTGAAAAAGACAGTATCAGTGACAAACGATCCTCCTTTTGACTTATGAAACATCTGAGATCTAAAGATAGACCTTCATATACATGGGAGTCAGAAAGGGCAAAATCTTATATGTCTTAGCTTTTTCTTAGTGATATGCGTATAGTTCAGCATATCTCTTTGGCACAAAGCAGAGTTTATAAATTTAGTAGCATATCTTACTGAGAAGATGTGAATTTCTTAAGTTTTCCCTGCCTTTGTGTGCTACTGTAGTCACATCTTTTGAATGTGGGAATCATTTACCTCAAAACAGGGAACAGGTTACTTCTGACTGTCCCTGGTGTCCACTCACTAATGCAACAGCACTCTACTAGCTTCATCTACAGACAGCCGCTGCTACAAGAAACCATAAATATTGCTTTTTGAAACTGGAGCAAATGCTTCTAGATCAACTGGTGACCCCACTTAAACCAAAAGCAAAGTATTGGTTAACCTCAGTTAACAGTATTTAATCCAGGGGTCAATTTTTCTTTTCATGTTAAGCTACTTATTTCTGTTTCTTATAATACTTCTTTTCTTGTTTTAGCATGGAAGGTACCAATTTACTTTGTCTAGGTATGAAATGTAAGACAATATTAGACCTGAGAGCTTTAAAAAGAAGAGCACTTCAATCTATTGTACTCCAGCCAAAGCAGGATCCAGTCCAACAACACTGGTACATTGCTGTAGTTTTGCTTGAAATTCAAAGTAAACAGAAACACCTCACACACATCATTTTTATAAAGCCACAGGCACTCTTTTTACATTAAAGTATTTTTTGCATTAAAGACTCCAGTGTTTAGCATTTGTAACCTTGATAACAAACATGGCTAAAGTACTGACACATAATGTAAAATGTTGTCTAAACCCACATCCCTCTCTATTCAGCTGTATACAGAGGCAAGGAAGGAGACACATGAAGACTCCTGACTTCAGAGATGTTTCAACTAAATGCTAGTTAGCATGGTATCCCTCCAGATGTGAAGTGCTTTAGAAGGAGCAGATTACAGAAGGACAGCTGTTATATGCAAATTTTCACCTGCTTGATATAGTTTTCCACTGCTCCACTTACAGCAGTCTAGAATATAAAAAGTTTGATCAAAGCCTTGCTCGAATGCAATTTCCACTTAAGTCAGCAGGAATTTTTGCTTGAACAAGAACTACAGGATTTAGTACACAGGATTTCATAGAAATTATTTATTTTAGTGGGAAGTTTAGTAGTAAGTGCAATGACAAAGAAAGGGGAAATATCTTGGGATAAGGGATTTGTAACAAAAGTTCCTGTGTTTGCATAAAAAGTTATCCTAGATTCTTTTTAATGTTTTGGGTTTTTTTTCCCTCTTGTAACACCTGTGTTGTAAAAATCAAAAACAATAATGCATTTTAAAGTTAGCTCGTTTAAATTTTTTTCTTCTTCCCCTATTACTCACATTTCTTTTCCGGTTTTTATTATCCTGCCCCAATGGGGATTTTCTTTTAACTTTGTTATATTATAATAGTTAGCGTGTGTACATGAAAAAACCACTGACCTTTTATTGACTTGTGAGTCACAGGATTAATAGCTGCATATGACCTTTTGAAAACAGGAAAAAAATTCCCTTAACCTGGTTTGCAGGTGAACAAAAGGTAAAATTCCTATTCTGTATTTTCGCCACATTTATTGTGATAGATTGCTTCTCTTTTATAATTATCTCAGATTTTCAAGTTGTATATTTTGATTACTAATCTATAGAGTTATACAGATAATAGTATAGGTAAAAATATAGTTATACATTCTATTTTGGTTTTAAAATGCAGATATTTTGTGCATTTTGCAGCATGTAGCTTCCATAATGGAAGATATTTTGAATTAGTTGGTTAAGGTCAGTCTCTAAGCTCATTATTATGTTTACTCATGTGAATAGTTTCAAAGAAATGCCATAGGAAATCCAGAGCCTGTCATTCCAGTGGTCATGCTGCTGGAAGCGTAACAGAATGAGGGAGAGAATCTTGCAGTTATGGAGGAACAAGTTGGTTATGGCTTTTCTCTGTAATTCACCCAACAAATGCCAAAACCAGCATTCGGACTTGGGATTTGCCTCATGCAGTGACCTTTAGGGTAAAGAAGATTAGTGAAAATTTTCAGAAATAATTCCTAATTTTAGAAGTTAGTACTACCAGTAGCTTTCTCTGAACTTCATGGGAACAAAAAACTTCATCCCCAAGAAGTCACTAGTTCAGATACCCCATATGGAGACATCCAAAAGTGGAAGTCACTTGGGTAAGTTCTGGCCTTAACCTTTGTGTCTCTAAAACCACTGCATGTAAGAAGTAGAGGTTATGAAAAGTGAGAGGGACAAGGAGATACCATGGGAGAAAGATATGTGGCAGTAGCATTTGGTGCAGAGGTAAAAAAGGAAAAAAAAGACACAAATAGCAAGGAGCTGTTTGGGCTCAGTAGAAGGGGAGCAGAGTGGTAAAAACATCACTTTGCAAATGGAACAAAAATCCAGTCTGTCTCAACATAAATTTTCCAGGTGCATTATGCAGCCTACAGAGAACACTGATGGTAAAGCACCCTAGGTACTGTCTGGAGTGTAAAGTAATATTTAATTTGCATGTTATTTTATTTTACTTCATTTTTGACCCTTCTTACATTGTTTTCATTAGTGTAGGGCTTTCATTATTTACTGAAAACCAGACTTCTTGTGAGTCAGACTTGCTGAGAGCATGGGAGTATGTATACCAAGGAAGTGTATCCCTTAGCAACAGAATGAAAGTTAGGGTTCCTCAAAACTTCTCCATTCATGTTTTCTCTCATTGTTAATAGGTCTTTTACAGAGAAATTGGCTCACTCTTCATTTGGAGTGCTTTACACCCAAATGTTAGTCAGGTTTAATGACACAATTTTGGGAGTTTCATTTGCTACCAAACAGTTAGTGAAAAACATGCACAGGGTTACATCAGTGATTCCAAAGGTACAGACCTTCTCAGGAAAAAGTTAAGGGGAGAGAATTATGTCACTGTTTTGGTAGGTATGAGCTAATCTACTTAACAAACATATAAACTGTAGACAGGGTACTTTTTAATCTAGTTTGTCTTCATATTGTTTGCCTTAGTCAGGCTTTAGGCATTAAGGAACAGGTTGCCCTATCAGATGTATCAGTTAAGTGATTTTACCCAGAAAATATTTTAACACTACAGGATTTACACTTAGAGCAACTGAGTGTATTTTCCATTCCAGTGCCTGTTTTACTTTGAGCATACAGTGACACATGGATGGCAGTTAGAAGCAGGCATGCCATGAGCTCTCAGGTCTTACCTCCTGACACCTGTGTGTTTTTCTTTAGGTGACCCACCGCACCTGCCTCTCCGTGGTCATCACCACCACCATTCCACCCTTCATGAGGCTGATGGATCCTGACAGCAAAGGACAAGAGACTGAGTTTCCACTGGTGCCCATCTCCCAGAAGGTGGCCCAAGGCAAGTCAGAGCATTCCCACACATTTCCCATGCAAGGCAGCAGTTGTTAGCACCCAGAACACACACCTCAGGCTGCCCAGCTTTTGACATCGTGAGTTTCTACACTGATGATGGCTAATGAACACCAGACCACTGTCCGCTATCCGTATTTATTCCACCCATAAACCAGACTCTTAGGTACATGCTTAATGAAAAATCCCCAGACAGCTAAAGGGTAAGGATTGACTTCACTGTCCTCTGTGTATAACAAATCGTGTAGAAAAATCACTAAAGGCTAAACTGGCCAAGTAGCACTGATAAGAATGAGAAAATTTGGAGAGAAAAATATTTCTCATAAATGGAAATGAAATTATTATTTTGTGTGCCTTTTATGTTGATGGCGTAATTCACTCCACTATTTAATTATTTTCGTTCTAAAGAAACCCATTAAATCTTAAGTGATAAAAAGCCATCGTAGTAAGCTAAAGAAAAACTAGTCTTTATCTAAGTATAATGCTTAGTTAAATGAAGTGTATTGCATACTCTGACTTCAGATCTTTCTTTAAGTGTCTTTTCTGTCTTGTTGACTCAATGAATACTTCATTTATTTTCTGGCAGTTTTCCTGAAAGGAAAGCCAAAGAACATAATCTGAATAAATAATTGTAGTTTATTTTGGCAATATATTGTAGCAGCTCAAGCGGTCAGGTATTTTATTTTTTAACTGAAGCATCCTATCATTTTGGAGCCTCACCTGGAGCTTTCTGCTGCTTTATAACTTACCTGTTTCACTCTACTACCTGATCATCTTATGTAAATAATGTAGAGGACTTTTAGCTAAATATTGCTGTTCAGAGTTTAAGATGTCTGTCTTAAAAGCCAGAAACCTAGCACTAGAATCATAGAATGGTTTGGCTTGGAAGAGACCTTAGAGATCATCTGGTTCCAACACCCTGGATTAGGAATAGTAATCTCTTTGTACCCTGTGGCTGATATACTTACAGGCATTATCTTTCTGGCAAATCCGTAAGTGATTTCTGTGAAAAAAAAACTTTTAAAAATAATAGGGAAAGGAATGAACCCACACAATCCTGTGTATTCAGGTAGTTTTCTAGAAAAGAATCTTCCAGAAAATATCAGATTTGAGCAAGTCTTGAACCAAAATACTGATTTGTAAATTTATTTCACCTAAACTTGGAAAAAAATATTTCCAGCAAAAATCACAAATCTTTTTTCTCTCAAAGAAAAAAAAAAAAGAAAACAAACCCCATGTTTCCATTGCAATACCAGTTTTTTTAATTGAGTAGGTTTCATTTTAAAAAAGTAAGTATACTTTTTGGCTTATGCTTATGTCACTGTCATAATTAACTTTACGAATAAATAAAGGTAATTATGACAGACAAATAATCAAGCGATTGCATATGAACAAATAAATGTAGGCTGAAAATCTGCTGTGCTGCTGCTTAATGAAGATACTCTTGAAGAAGATGGTTGTTCTCAGTTTCAGTTCTGGCTTCTAACATCTGTGGATTTTACCTTGACTATTGTTACGTGAAATGCATCAGCCATCTCTGGGATTGTGTACAGGCAGAGGGAATAGGTTTCACGCAATATCTCTTGGCAGCACCAGGCCTAAGAATGGGATCCTTGATGGAGTGTCCTGTATTCTTCCTGTAATCTTGCCACAATCTTGCTATAATTTGAGAATTGTGCTAAGGCTTCTAGTGAAATCAATTTTTTAAAGGGAGAGTCTGTAAAAGCGCCACTTTACTATAAATGTCCTTTCTTTTCTTCTATTTCTGTGGGTAGCCTTGGCAGAAAACTTACAGAATAAAAGAATTTGAGGGTTATATTTGAGCTATATTTATTTTCCCTTTCCCATCTCCATTTCTTTTATTTTCAAACGTGAAACTGCAACAAAATACTTTCAGAGATTCATTACGGAAATCAAACTATAATTACGGGTGAGTTCCACCCTGATATAGCATGAAATGTGGCTGCCCACTTAAAGCAATACAAATCTGTTTGGTTTTGCTAAGCAGAGTTCCTAGTTGATAAAACAGCCATTTTCTTAAACAAGAGGAGTAAAATGTTCTGTAATGATCTATGCTGAGCTCAGTGGATGGGAAGACCATGCCTGATCTTGGCAGACAAAGGAGTTGACCTCCAGGTCTTTGACCCTTTGCAGGCTGTTTTGCAGAGGTATGCCTGCGCCGACCATGATCATGCAGAAGATGAATTTGTGTTTACTTCATCCTTTACTTAAGTGGAATTGGTGAAAGGCAGCTCTTCTAAGTTGATGTAATGCTGTTCAGAGATGTAGGAGGTGATATTTCTCTGCTGAGAATGGTGCTTGAACCTCCCGTCCCCACCTCTGCCAAGACATGGCTGCAAGTTGGATGCAAATACCTGCAGGCAAGAGTTGGGTGGGGAAGCACAGGGTAGGTTGTCCTGACCTAGCTGATGGGCTACTGAAATGTTAGTCTATAAGCCTTAGGTTCTTGTTCCGGGTCAATTAGAAATCTCCTGTTTTGCACAGCCAAAACACTAAGGCTTTGCATCTGAAATATACGTCACTGTCCTTGCTGGATTTGTTGCTGGTGGTGGGTGGGGTTGATTCTGGTTTTGGGTTTTTTTTAAATTTGGTTTTGCTTTTAAGAAAAGCCTGGGGTGCATCTGGATGTACATGACTCTGTGAGAATAAAGGATATTTATTTTGGAGGCTGGGCCTGGGTTGCATTTTCGATTTTTTTCTAATCCCTGAGTTGGCAAACTGAATCTTATTTTTCCTGGAATACAGGGGGGAGGGTGGCAACAAGAATCAATGTGTTAAGCCATTAGCCACCAACTGCTAGAGTACAAATATTGACAAGTGCAAAGGTTTGGTGGTCTTGCTTTTCTGCATGAATATCAGCAATCTATCACACAAAGCCTGCCTGCACTTCCAGTACGCCTGTGCCTGCGTAACATGGTTGTTGCAGTGTAATAGGGAGGTGAATGTTAGACATGGGTAGTACAGCTTCCACTGAACCTTCGTAACCCAATGTCTGCTTATATGGAGCTTTGCCTTGCAACACAAATATCATATATAAACTCTACTGTCCTAAAACCAGTAATTGCTTTCCTGAATCATACTTCCTCATAAGGACAATCTTGTAAGCTCGTATCTGATGATTTGATTGTGGATCTCTGGTCTCTCCTTTAAAAGATCACATGCTCTGAGGGACGTCCCCCAGGAAGAATGCTGTAACTATGTTGTTCACATGCTAGGAACTGAGCAATTTTCAAAATTGAAGCACCCTGCAGTGAGATCTGTGAAATGGATTGTCAGTGGGCTCTGAACAGGGATCTATGAGCAGAGAAGTAGATGGTAGCCTCAAAAATCTAGTCTGAGAAAAGGAAAAAAAATTTAAAACTTTCCACTGTTCAGTCTGGCTAAGCTCCATGAGCTTGCAACACTGAGTCATTATTTAAGATGAATCACTGGATGCCAGAGGCAGTTTCAAATCCATACTGATGAGACCTGCTCAGAGCAAGGCTAGAAGCCCTGGTGTTGGAGATGTCTGCAACCTGTGAGACAGGTACAGCCAAGGAAGGAAGTGTAATCTTGGTCCATCATACTGTATATCCTCAGCCAAATTGCATACTCATAGTCCTTTCTGGCACTATCATTCCAAAGCTGAGCATCCTCTGCAGATATTGTGCTGTCACCTCTTTTCCTTCTGAAAATCATAAATCACTTTCTGCATAAATCTAACTTTTTACTAGACTCTGTAACACTCAGGAACCATTGCGTTAGTCTCCCTTCCTAGGAGCAATATTGCTGTGACTGGTATATACATATCTGTGTGCAAGTAAATAGCTGCAGAACAAGGAAGAACAGCATTAATTAAGTCTTCCATTGGCAGCAGTTAAAAGCACAGTTCTGTTCCAAACTGAACTGTTAAACATATTTCCAGCAAGTTCCATTCCCTTTTGGTTTTCACATAGTCATACAATCATAGGTTTGGGTCAGAAGGGATATTAAAGATCATCTAGTTCCAAACCCCCTGCCATGTGGAGAGACACCTTCCACTAGACCAGGTTGCTCAGGGTTCCATCCAGACTGGTCTTGAAGATCTCCAGGGATGGGTTATCCACAGCTTCTGTGGGCAACCTGCTCCAGTGCCTCACCACTCCTGAAGTAAAAAAATTATTCCTAATATCTAATCTAAACCTTCTCCCTTTTACTTTGAATCCACTGTCTCTTGTCCTGTCATCACATGCTCTTTTAAAAGTCCCTCTCTGTCTTTCTTCCAGGCTCCCTTCTGCTACTGGAAGGCTGCAATTAGGTTACCCCTAAGCCTTTTCCTCTCCAGGCTGAACAATTGCAATTTTCTCAGTCCTTCCTCATGGCAGAGATGCTCCATCGCTCTGATCATCTTGGTGGCCTCCTCTGGACTCCCTCCAGCAGGTCCANAGATGCTCCATCGCTCTGATCATCTTGGTGGCCTCCTCTGGACTCCCTCCAGCAGGTCCATGTGCTTCCTGTGCTGGGCCCCCAGAGCTGGAGGCAGCCCTGCAGGTGGGGTCTCAGCAGAGCAGAGCAGAGGGGCAGAACCCCCTCCCTGGCCCTGCTGCCCACGCTGCTTTGGATGCAGCCCAGGACACACTTGGCTCTCTGGGCTGGCAGTGCCCATGGCTGGCTCATGTCCAGCCTCTCACCCAGCAGCACCCCCAAGTCCTTCTGGGCAGGGCTGCTCTGATCTGTTCATCCCCAGCCTGTGCTGGTACCTGGGCTTGCCCTGACCCAGGTGCAGCACCAGCACTTGGTCTTGTTAAAACTCATGAGATTCCTGTATACCCACTTCTTGGGTTTGTCCAGGTCCCTCTGGATGGCATCCTGTCCTTCAGTTGTTTCAACAGCACCACTCAGTTTGGTATCATCTGTGAATTTGCTGAGGATGCCTTTGATCCTTTCATCTGTGTCATTAATGAAGATATTAAATGACACTGGTCCTGAAGGACACCACTTGTCACTGATGTCCATTGGGACCCTTGGTGTTAGCCTCTTCTGGAAGCCACATTGTATCTGCTTAGCCTGGCAAATAGCTCCTTGGTATCTTCCTAAACTCTAGCCTTGGAAATCCATGATATGGCCACATTTCCTAGTTGCTTTTATTTCCACAGCATGCATTTGTTATAGATGGTTTATCTGGCTCTTCTAGGTACTTCTTCTTAGGATTGCTGTATGTAACTTTTCTGGGTCCTTGTCATGGTTTAACCCCAGCCAGCAAACAAGCCCCAGGCAGCCACTCACTCACTCCCCTGCCAGCAGGTCTGGGGAGAAAATCAGAAGGGTAAAAGCTGGAAAATTCATAGGTTGAGATAAACATGGTTTAATAGGGAAGGCAAAAGCTGCACATGCAAACAAAGCAAAACAAGGAATTAAGTCACTGCTTCCCATGGGCAGGCAGGTGTTCAGCCATCTCTAGGAGAACAGGGCCCCATCATATCTAACAGTGACTTGTGAAGACAAACACCATCACTCCACATGCCCTCCTCTTACTCCTTCTTCCCCCCACTTTATACACTGAGCATGATGTCACGTGGTCTGGAATATCCCTTTGGTCACTTGGGGTCACCTGTCCTGGCTGTGTCTCCTCCCAACCCCCCAAGCACCCCCAGTCCCCTCACCAGCGTGGCCCTACGAAAAGTGAAAAGGCCTTGGCTCTGTGTAAGCCCTGCTCAGCAATAACAAAAACATCTCTGTATTATCAACTCTATGCTCAGGACAAATCCAAAACACAGCCCCATACCAGCCACTGTGAAAAAAGTTAACTCCACCCCATCTGAAACCAACATTTTAATCCTTAAAATCTAAGAAGGAGCTTTGGTTTCAGCTAAACTTTCCTAAATCATCCAAAATTACCATTCTTAGAAATAATCTTGATGAGGTTAATTACTCTGCCCTAAGTAATGAAGAATTTAGTTTGTTCTTGTGCATTTTATATGTTATATTCTTGTTAGCAGAAGAATTCAATAATGAAAATGTCTATTTCTTCAGTAGGCCTCCTATGCTTTGCTGAGTTTCGATCTGTAAATTTAATTCACAACATTTAATTTCTTTTTCCCAAAAATGTCTTCTTCAATCAACTGTCGTATGTCATGTGTTACTTGTCAGCTCTCAAAATGACACTTGTGTCTGAGTGTTTTTGCAAATGAAAGAAAGCAGGAAATTGAGTCTCACTCATTCTACTCACCTGTTACATGATGTTCAGCTTTGCCCTTTTTCCTTCATTTTCTGTTGGGCAGTTGGTTTCTTGGGAAATTTTGTGGCTTTTTAAAGACATGATATCATGTCTTGCTATTTATAACTGCTCAGGCTTGTGTAAGCAGATGATCTATGGGAGGACATGGAGAGCGATGAGACTATTTGTAGATCTTAGAGTGGTTATAGGAACAGTGGAAATGCCCTTCTTTCCACTGCAATGTGTAGATTTCCAGAACCCGCAGAGGACACAGAGCACTATGAAAGGAGACTGTAAGAGCATGGAATGAAAAGAGCTGTATATGCAATGCACAGTATGGATCGCATCTTTAATTCAGGTTAAAGCAGCTATAAACAGATTAGATCTTGAAGCTGAGGTAAACAGCCACCAGCAGCTATTGTGTGGACATGGGTCAGATAGTAACAGCTAGGGAGAGCTCAGATCCATTTAGCTGTGGTTTAGCTCTTTGGCTCTGCCCTGCAGCAGGGAGAGGCAATGGGTGACCTCCTGAGGTCCTTCCCTGCCCTTGTTTCTGTGATTCCGAAAGCTATGTGTAAATAGTTCATGTTGAACGCAAAGAGCCATCAGGAGAAAGATAATGGCTATGACAAGACCATTCATAGCTCATATACTCGTTTTTGTTAGCAGAACTACGGCAAAGATAAAGTAAAGTCAACGATGCAGAGCTCTATTTGAAAGTCTCACAATTATTTCCTCTATTAGTGAGATGATGGAATAAACATAGAAATGGATGCACTTACATAAAAGAGATGAAATAGAAAGATACTCAAGTGGAAAACAGCCATCTCGTTAGTTTAGCTACTTTCCATGCTAATATCAAAACGACCTCTAAAAGCAGCACTACTAATGCCTTCACTGATTGGGCTCTCAAGTTCCACAAAGAAAGGTTGTCATGAGGTAGTTATTACCTGTTACTGTTCTTGTATCATTGTGGAAAACAGCAGTCACATTAGACTAAAATGTGAGTAGAAGTGCTGGTTGCTGTAGTGCCCATTCAAGTAACAGTGTATGACAGAACAAACAGTTCTTGTAATTTGCTGACATTTATGAGTCACTTAATAAATATTAAGACAACTGGCACCCAGTGCTATGCCCTATAGCATATCTTACCAAAGGTGGACAACAAAGAACATATATCTGCAAAATAATGTGTCTTATGAATATAAGGCACACCTCTAATGCTGAATAGGGCTTGACTACACTAGTACCTGCATGGAAAATCCATTAGGAATATTTGTCTACTCCAAACGAGACTCCAAAGTGTAGTGGTTGAACATTATTTATCCTTACTGCATGGATGCTCTTTAGTCAGAAGGAAAGTAAGTTAATACAATTTCTTCTCTTAGGGCCAGATTCACGCAGAGATTTAGGGGTAGCCTGAGTTGTCCAAAGTGTAAGGAGCATTACTTGTTAGGCAGAGACATCTTTCATTTCACATGTAGGACCAAAAAGATTTGGACGACTTGTAATTTTAGCCATTTGTTTTACACGTACTTGCCCTGGCTAAATTCCAATTAGCAGTAAATGTGGACTTAAGGAAGAGGGAAAGGGGACTTGAAAGACATGAAGGATATCCTGTTGTGAAGACTGTAGATGTCTTCAATTTAATTGTCAACCTAACGTAGCTTCCCTTTGTCACCTTGGCATATCAGAGTTTCTGTTTCCTTTCCCTGAATTTTAAAGAAAAGAGAAGGATTGGTGACTGTGGTTGGGGAATAAGTCTACTTTTCAGAGAGCAGTCCTCTAAAGGCATTTTCAAGAATGCCAGGTTTTTGGTGGTTCTATTGTGCAAAAGAAGGTAGTGCAGAGATGATAGTGGAAGTGGAAAGAAAACAAATGACTAAATGGAGCAGTGTGGCTGGCTAGACAAGTATATGGACTGTATTAAGGAATGAGAGAAAAAGTCTACAGGGGAGAAACTATAGAAGTTGACAGGTCCTAAATGATAGTAGAGTTCATATAACAGAGTTCGCTGAGCATGCTGGATCTGTCTTTTCCTCTGCCTTTCATAGCTCTGGAACTAGTTTTACATATTAAATGAAGTACTTTGTCAACCCAGTGTGTCTGGCACTGAATTTGTAAATCCATCCTTTCTATTTCACTCAGGTGTGACTGGGTGAACAACCTCTACAGCTAAAAGAAATGACATGAATAATTCTTCCTTGAAATAAGGTCAATGTTATCCTCATGTGATTTGAGCTGTGTGGAAGGAACAAAGACCTACATCAGCCAGGTGCTATTAGCAACTCAGTGTAGACATATTTTGTCATAAGTCTCAGCTAATAATTAAGGAGTCATTATGATTATCTCTTTTTTTTCAAGAAAACAATATTCTTCATATATTGTTTCAGCATCATGTCTTTCAGCATCAAATTCACCTTGGGGTGAGAGAAATTTTGTCATTACAAAGCAACTTTCATGTTATGCCCTAGTGCACATTTACTAAAAAGTTGCTAGTATTCCTATTCTGCTTGGTCTTTGTCATCATAAGCCTAATCTTTTCTTGTCATATTAAAGTGCAGTTTATGGATTTTTTTTTTTTTGTTTTCTATTTCTTTTTGTAGTTCTGATAGTATATAGCATAACTGATTTACTATTGTCAGATACTTTTGCTATGCATATAATATTTTCAATGTGGAAAAAAGTGCATCCGCAGCCTGCTGCTGTTTTCAGATAGTGTCAGAAGGGAATGTTTGGGGTTTTTTAAATATACAGTCTCAATCTAGTTTAATTTACGTGGAAAGATTATTTTGTCCTTACCACAAAAAGAAACGGACAATTCTGTAGATGATTTTTTTCTACAGAACGATGGAATAGCACCAGTGGTCATACAGTAGCAAAATGCAGTACATCTTGCTAGTAGAAAATTACGTTATCTTTAAAAAAATGAACTTGCATTCAAACTTCCTTGATTGTTGAAAGTACCCTGCCTTAAACAGTAGGCAATCTCTTTGGAAATGCTTAAGTTACCAGTTTCACTGTCATTTTATACTTCTGCTTACTCTCAATAGGAGTTCATATTCTGCATTATGTCTATCTAAATCTGCTTAGAGAAAGGAATGATGTTGGATGTATTGCATTGGAAAACCTACATTATTTTCTTCTGCTTTTCCTAACTTAACTGTAAAGGTTCTCAGCACAAATTAAATAGCATAGGTAGGAAAACTTGTCTTTCTCATATACTGATTTATCAGTTCTATGTATAATACTAAATCCATGCTACAAAATTTTATAAAAATGCCACCAGCTTCATAAGCACAGGGCTTTAAAAACTGTGGAAAACATATGATCTACTACTGAATCATAGTCAAAGGTTGTGCCAGGTAAATATAGCATCACCAGGCCTTGCATGAAAGATTAGAAAACAGTATTCCATGCTATAGGTTTGCGAACCTTCTCAGGTTACCCAAGACAAGCCATTTAAAATACTAGCTGGTCTGGAAAAGGTGTAGAGTAATTGGTACTGCTGTGTTATGGCAACACTTTGTATAACTCCCAGATTATCTTCATATCATCATATTTGATTATTCTCATGAGATTACAAAGATTGGGTAAAAGAAAGCAGATGGATATGTGGGTTTATATCTTTTGCTCATGTCACAATATTTGTTGTTAAACTGTTCTCATTATTGGAATCCGGCACAGGTCATAGCTGAATGTATTTGAACAATCTTTTTTATTTATCATTGATTTACCTGTCTTTTGCCCTGGTTATGTAAATACAGCTAAAATCAATTATTTTTTAATTCTGTTTCCCAGTGGTGGGCTGGTATTTCCAGTGACAGTAATAAATATATTTTTATTTTCAGTCTAGCAGATTGCACAACTCTGGTTTTTACTTCACAGTCTTTATAGGCATAGCTACAGCCATTACAGCAGATTTCTGCCCTTGTGTTCTAAAGGCACAGATTTCTGGCCAAACTCAGCAGTCATAGAATCAAAGAATTGTACAATCAGTTTGGTTGGAAAAGACCTTTAAAATCACTTCAGTGATGTTAGAATATGACTAAAAGTAAATTTCTTATCCATTGAAAATAGATTAAAAAGGATTGAACAAGAGAGACATTAACATGCATTGAAAAGAAAATTCTAGATATAACAATTTATAAAACTGAAGTGGAATGCGTTGGATTTTAGGGAACTACAGTGAACTAGATCCTTTGAACATTTTAATTTAAATAAGAGTTTGTATAAGGTGACTCCTTTGAAGATGTAGGAATTAAATTTACGTATCAGCTCTGGTTTTTTTAAGAATTCAAACAATGTATTTTCCTTAAAGCCAGTGATCTTTTTTAACACCACTTCTTCTGGTGTGAAGAAAATATTTTAATGATTGGAGAATTAGAAATAAAAAACTGACTCAATGACGTTTTCTTTCCTAGCCAAGCTACTGCATTTTTCAGGGTCCTGCCTTCACAGCCCAATGCCAGGCACATTGGAACTTGCACACCCTAACTCTATTTAGACTGGTTTTCTAGAAAAGCAGCTTAGTCTGATCTCTGAATTTAACCTCACATATAAGCAATGCAGCATACTTAAACCATTGTCTCTTTAGTGCTAAACTTAGTGATCAAAAATTCCCTAGATTATTTTTGCATTCCAGGGCTGCTACCACACAAGATTCAGGGGGACATGAGGAAGATTCAAGATGCTAAACCTACATATATATATATGTGTGTAGTTGTAGCCCTGCTCTCATGCAGGGGTGGCGAGACAAAACACGCAGAACACAGATCAAGCTCCAACAACTTTATTTCAAAATCATGTGTCTTTTATAATCCCTGTACACAAGTATCATACTATTGGTTGGAAAGACGAACACACTATATAACTATTGGTTAACTAATAATAGCTTTATCACACCAGCTGCAAGAATATGTTTTCATAGTTTTAGAAACGATTTTATAAACACTGCTAGCAGAAACGTGAGAAAACTTTCTCTCTTGTTCCAAACATGCCTGAGTTCTTTACTCAGGCTTTTGCTAGCATTCACATATATGTACATAAAAATTATATTATTCCCCAAACTATCTGGTGAACTAACATTTTCTTCTAACATCACTAATTAGGTCTTGAAAAAATTCTGTGGTGTCACCGATGTTACTGCAGAGGAAATCATGCTGGCAAGCAAGGAGGAAATAGTAACGGTGCTTTTGTTAAATTAACAGAATAGAAGGCTTAACCCTTTCAGTTTTAGAACAGGGACAGGATATGGTGTTTTATATGAAATATTTTCATCCATTTCAAGGTGTTAATGCTTTTACCCTGGAAAGAGTTTTGGCACAGACTAACTGGACAATTCACACAGGCTTCCTTTCATTATGTTCCCCGGTATAAATGGCACCATATCAAAAAGATGCATTTTTGATTAGCAGGAGGACAACATATCACAGGTTCATTGGACTAATCTGGCTTCAGTCTCTACTGATAAAACTCAGAGGAAAGTCTAGCTCCACAGACCACAGAGGAAAAAAACACCTTTGATACAAGTAAAAAATAGTAATGGAATGTCATTTGCAAAAATTTGCAAGCAATTCTGATGGCTACCCAGTCAGTCTTGCCACCAAAGGGACCCTGCACCCTCCCAGTCCTCTGGGAGCAGGGATGGTCTTGAGGCCCTGCCAGTATACCAGCTCTCCTCATAACAGTGGGAGCTGAGGTTCAAACACTGACTTTTCATTTGTTTAACCTATTAATTTATTTGACTGTCTCATTCCTGAGCCTATCATCACCTGCATGGATGAGGACTGAATAGTTAAGTACTTTCCTATTGTTGGGTTAGTATATATGCTGCTATAATGGGAAGGACTCTAAGAGTGTTTATGCCCAAGGGTGGAGAACATGAGAGCCTGAGAGGCATAAAGCATAACTGCTTGTGAGTGCTGTGTTTTCAAGGCAGATGAACAATTTGGTGAATCTGGTTATTATATTGGCCAGCAATGAAACAAAAAGCCCTGGGTGCATCCTGTCCTTGGAGCTGTGGGTTTTCAGCAAGAAAATGTACAGGGAGACTACAGTTCAGACAAACGCTCATTCCAAGTTCCTAATTGATTGTGGGTGCTACTTTTAGATATCCTCACCCACCTGCCAGGGAGATAACCGGGAGCTGGTACCTACCATGTAGGTTACTGGGAATACCTCAGTGCCATCAGCCTGGGTGGAGAAGAGCATTAGGCAATTCAGGAAGCATTTGGCAAAGCTGTTAGTAAGGACTTCTCCCTTCCCCAGTCACCTAGTTGATATTCATGATACTAATCAAGGTAAAAGCTGTCCCTGCTTGTCTCTCCTTTTCCAGTCTGATGAACTGCAGTGCTCTCTTCCTGCTAAGGAAGACAAGTGGCAGGTGACCACAGAAGGGTGTGGAGCTGTTCTGCAAAAAGTCAACAGGCAAGTGGATATGGCTTATAATATGGCTTAAGTTCAACAAGGAAAATACATGAGACTACCTCCCTTGTTTAGTTTTTGGTACATAAAATTTGTGAAGTTCACTTTTGGCATGTGGGTGTACTGCCATTTTGGCTGGTGATGGGGAATGCAGAACTAATTTGAGAGTAGGTGATCATGATATAAAAATGATTGTTAGGCTGCACCCTGGTTCTTATCTCTACTCTCTTTATTGTTCATCTCCTGTCTATTGTTATGGTTATCGCTTACAGTAAAAGGGCATTGATTTACAAAACACTTGAACGTTATTAACAAGGCATTGTAAGATGATGAAGTCAATTGAGACTTCCAGAGAAGAAGGAGGAGGTGACTTGATAGAGTGTGATGTCTGCATTTGCTGGTGGCAATGATTTGGCTCTTATAGGTCTGGGCTTGTATTTCCTGCTGTTGCCAGCATATTCCTTTTTGTAGTTTACAGCAGTTCGGTCTTGTGTTTCCTTGTCCAGATTGCATCCAGCTGCATGTCTTTCAGTATTTTTTTGCTATTCCAGCTGGATGGCCGTACTAGATTGGAGAAGAAATCCGGTTACTTACCACTCTCCTTGGAAGCACTAGATACTGTAGGATTTACCACTTCTGTTGGTGTTTTGTTGGCCTCTGGACATAAGATTACAAAATATATGCCCACCACTCTTTTTTCCCCCTCTCTTATGGTTCCAACCTTGACTAGAAATTTTTCAGAGGGGTAGTAAGAGATTGCAGAAATTTGCTTCTTGAGGTCACGGGTAAACTAGAAAAACAAAGAACAGATAATTGCTCCTAGTTGTTTTATTTCCCCACTTAAAAACATATATTTAAACCTTTATTAGAGCCTTGAAGCAAACACTCCATTTAAGGCCTTGGGTGTTGAATATTTTTTCCTTTACTGTGCAAGATCAGCATATTGTAAAACTCCTGGGAATACAGATCTAAAGGGACAGGGATGGGTAAGCAGAAGTATTTAGTGAAGGAGGTTAAACTATTCCAGACAGAATCCTTGAGGGAATATCTTTCCAGAGAAATCCCTAAGTGGCAGGACACAAGCTGGGAAAATATTAAGCCAATATATTTTACAGCCTTCTGAGAAGGGCTGGTGGAATAATACGAGGAACGTTTTCCTTTCTTGCCACATTCAGTTTCCTCCTTTGTGCAGTGCTGGCAAAATGTTAAGCATCTTGTGAAATACTGCCTTTAAATACATGAGTGCTAACAGGTTTCCATAGCTATAAACTACAGGACTGAGTGTGGCTACCTCCAGTGAGCTGTTAGAGGCTTCTGCCAAGAGGCTTCTGTAGCTCCCTCCCCTGTCCCTCTCCTGTAGTGGTTCATCACCGAGAGCCTGCACTGGGGGACCAGAGCAGACCCCCAGCGGCCGAGAAGCTCCTTAGAGCACTGCAACATTGTCCTGTAGATGATGCCACTGCTTCCTATGCCCTGAATAAATACTGCCTTTGCAGTACTGTTATCACTTGTTAAGACAGAGCATGACCTGAAACATGCATGGCACAATCCACTACTCACGTCTGTGTCTGAACAAAAGAGGGACATTTCTGATGCACACACAAGACAAGTTGACTTACCTATAACTGAGTTCATAGCAGAAAAAAAAAATGCTGTTCTACTTAAAACCCACATATGTTATCTGGAAAATAATGTAATTGAATTTCTGTAAGCAGTCTTAGATGTCTTTTCCCTTATTTGCTTATACGTGCATCAAGCTTTCACACCACATATAACATAATCAATAAGTGTAGTTTGCATGCATCTATTGTATAATTTATTCCTCTACTTTTCTATATGATGGCATTACAGAAAATTAGTTTTGTTGTAGAAATACTATATAATACACTTCATATGATTTAAATATTTTTCATTAATAGGTTGAATCACATGCCTTAAAAAGATCAACGATTTATTGTGTACTGTATCATTGAGGTGAAAATGCTGCCTCCCCAAGCACTGCCTTTTGCTCCTGCATTCAGCTTTTGGCAATAATTAGCTGCCTTTGGGTGTTACGTGATGTAGCGGAGACCACTCGTTGGAAATTACTGAACCGATATAAAAGAAGATTTTAGTGAGTTTGAGGAAACTTACGATCTATTTTCGGGAAAATCTTTGGGATTTTGTAGGTTGCTTGTTTGTTTGTTTTGGATAGTGGAGAATCAGAAAAAAAATCTTGCCAGAGAGGAAATGGAAGATAATTTGAAAGCATGTGAGTGAACTGAAAGAAAGATAGGATTCCCCCATTTTCACTCATACATGTTTTTATCAGCTGGGAAGGTAGGGGCGGAGATGCTTACTCAAAATTTCAGTGCAGTAAACCTTACTTTGAATTCAAGGTTATTCTTCAGAAGTTTGACAGAGGGCATGAGTACCAAATGTTTAGCTGAGTTTGTTTCTTGTGGAGTGATAAAAGTTCAGGCATCTGAATCTCAATCTGAGATTCTGGGCTCTGTCTCTGTGTTAGGATTGGACCTGGACCAATGCTGGGCTTTCAATTTATTGTACTTTCTCTGTCCAAGACAATCCATGACTTCCTCCCTGCACCTTATTGACCATGTACTTCATGTCCATTGGCAGGGAATAGAAGTGGGAATGTAGCATCTCATAATATAAAAAGTCTTTTAATATCACTTTGTCTTTGAATTATGGATAGCAGCATTCAAAACATTTACCAGACACTTGACTGTGGGCTGTGACCTGCCCTGAGATGGCTTTATCAGTGTAAGTCACCATTTCCACTGCTGTGATGTGGTCCACTGGGAGGGGTTTGTACTACTAGAAAAGAGTGTGTCAAAGTGTCAGCAGGATGTGTCAGTGCCAGATAGATATGGGTGGGATGCACACACATTTCTACGAGAGGAAAGTAAATTCTCCTAGCATAATTTCTGTGCTCAGATGAACAATTCTGTTGTGATGGCGTCACTTTCTCAGCCATGACACTGCAAAGCAAACTTATTTTCCCTGACCTTTAAGGCCTTTTGAAAAATCACTGCGGATCCCAGAGCATAAAATAGCATACAGTATGGCTATTATACATCTAAATATAATTGCACACAGAGACCCAGATCTTATCTATGTTCTTTGCTTCTTAGTGCATAGTTCATTTGCACTAAAATGTGTGTTGCTGATACTAGACAGATTAACGGGATGATCTATAAAAATCTCTATAAGTTTTCTCTATAAAATCAACCTATCCTTATCATTGATGCTGTATCTACTCCTGGTCACATATTTAATAATACACATAACAGTCAGCTTGTTGATGAAACTGCAGCTTACTTTAAAGACTATCTTTAAAATATTGATTTATCTTTCCTGTATTTCATGGAAAAGACAGAAGTTTATAACAAAAATGTCAAGAAAAAAGATGAACCTGAATAAATCCACTCTGGGATCAATACATTATAACCTATTGATAATCTGGCCTCTATAAAAGCAATAAATCTGCTAGTAGAAATCTCTTTTTTCCCCCAAGACTTGACTGAGGTCACATGCAAGATTTCAGTGGACTTTTCGTCAGGCAGTTTGCTCTTACTTATAGAGGCAGACTAACTCCTGGGATATAATATGACCTTAAGAACACTCTCCTGGGACCAGAGGATAGACTCATGCCTAGATCAAGCCTAAGCAAATAGTGTAATCAACCTCTAAAATTACAACGCAATGTGGTACACATCTCTTCGGGTGATTCCTGACCCCCAAGCCAGAGGGCATCATCAGTAATTCCTAGTTAAGTAAGGGTGCAGTCATTTGCCAAAAATCTTTCTTTGCAAAACATAAACACCTCTTTCTTCCTTAGGGAAGGGAGAAAACAAACAATTTTAAAGATGGGATTTTTTCTTCAGATCACACTATCTGATCATTCAGAGCACAGCAGTGCAGATAAGAGCCCAGATGAAGTTTCCATTCACAGCCACACAATGGGGAGACAAGTTTAGTCATGGGTACTCTCTGTTTATATTTCTTCCATACATCTAGAAAAAATAGATATTTTTCTCAGAAAATTGCTGAAGAATGAATCATGTAGAGGCTCATTTACCATAGACATAAAGCCTTGAAGATACACCTGGCTGCTCCAGTTTCTGGATAAGGCAACTACCTATATTTGCTCAAATTATCTTAATCTAGGTAAATCTCCACTGAAGATACTGAAGATACTAGCTGCTCCTCTCTGGTTTGAGCATCCACATTCCCAAATGTGGTGTTGCTCTGTGATGTCCAGACTTGGCTTCCTTGAGGTTGCTATTGAACCTCCATTAGGTTTTTGGCACTAAATAGCTACTTACTCTCTGACTTGGAAATCCCCAGAAAGGCAATGAAGGAACTGCAAAGTGAGATTGATCTGTTTATTAAGTAAGAATGACATTTTGAACTGAGTCTAATTACTGCAATGTCTGTTCAGAAAAGGCAGCTCAAAAGATCCTTCCTGAAAAAAAAATGTTTGTGACAAAAGTGTCCCTCTTCAAAGGAGAGATTGCGTTCACAATATCCAAGGGTTCTCCGTGAACATACCAGCATCCTGACATGCTAACATTTCATAGTCAAACAGACAGTGAAAAAAACATTAACCTCTATGGAAGAATGATGAAAAACATGAATTGAAGTCAATTAATCCATTCTGACAATAAATTAGGAATAACTGGATCCTTGCTATGAGTTGTAGGAACATTGGCTTGTCTACAAAATCAATGCTTTAAATACATATGAATGAAATAAATGGTCAGCTCTCTTGGTTATGATATTTTTTCACTCCTTTTGCTTTAATTAGGCAAGGTAGTCATTACACAAGGCCTTTCTCCATTAATCCCCTAATCTATCACTTAAGTCACCATCTTGTGCCTGTAACACAAATTCCATTAAGTTTTCCCACAGGACACAAAAATAATTTCAACTCTTATGAAAAAATATATAGACAGTATTTTTCCACAATACTTATAATTCCTTTAAGAGTCCTCTTTTTTTATGCCGTACATGAAGGCTTGAATTTTCTTTTCTGCATTGCCTTTAGAAAGTTTTGCTGGGGAAAGATATTACTGGCTAGTTGGAAACAGCAAAGTACATTTGAAAAGGCAGTTTTTAATTACAAGTATTGGTTTATTTGCTGAGTTGCAAGTGAGTTGGGAAAAGTGATGTCTTTTGGCCAGCAAAGAGAGTGGGAGCCTCATGTCAGAGATGGAAAAGCCTTGTGCACACTTTTCTAAACACCAGGACAAGGACTGTCAGGTTTAGAGGAATAGCACAGCATTTGGCTAACATGGGCTGAAAGCTGTGCAAGTGTGATTGATAACTACTGTGACTTCTGCTGTTAACTCTTAACTTATGAAAATCACCTAACAACATTGATTTTTGTTGCTATTAAGTTGCTGGGTAGCTTGCTATCAGTGTTTGAGCCAGAAAAAAATTGCAGTAAGAAAAAAAATTGCTTAGAAGAAAATAAAATGTTTGAACAAGTGGTAGCCACCCACAAGATCCTCAGAAATGCGTGAATGTCAAGATTTTGATTCAATTTTATTTACAAAAAAAATAAAGTCATATTTTAAATAGATCAAACCCTATGCCCTGCCATGAGGGCCTTTAGAACTGCGTACAGGAAAAACTAACTGCAGTTTTGTTATAAGGCTGGCACTACAACTATTTGTATGTATAAATTATCAGTTTTATAACATTACATTAACATGTATTTTACATTTTATGCAGCCAAAGTAAAACTTAGGCACTACTGCTCAGAGTAACATCTGGCAAATGTCCTACAAAATAGATGAGTTTTATTAGAAAAATTAATTTAAGAGAGCAAAACAAATCTTTTGTGTAAGTTTTATTAGCAAGCCTTTCAGAAGATAATTTAGGGAACAGTATTTTCATATTTTCATGGCTCTGCATTAGGAGGAAAAATTGCTTTAATTAGGTATGGTAAATGATCAATTTTGCATGCTATGATTAGAAGGACAGCTCTAGTAATTATATATAGGGTATGATGTCCAAGTGCTTTAACATCTGTTCCTAATCATCAAACCTACAATATAGAAAAAGCTTATATTTTTATTAATTTTGTATGACAGAAACCCAAATCCAAAATATTTTATTGTGATCTGTATGTAAAACTGCTATTTCTATTTTAATAAAATGCTTATGCATTGTATTTGATGGGATTTATTATCTTTCTGATGCAAAAAAGTCTATATTTTAGTATAAAGGACCTATACTTGTAGAACAGGAATAAAAAGGCAAAAACACACTGCTTTAATTATCTTAAGTAGTCTAGAAACATTTTAACTTCTCACTCAGGCACTTAAAAAAAATCTTGGTTTCTGTTTGTTTGTTTAACTTGTATCATATCTTAATCTAAAGACAAAATGGAGTATCATAATTCTTAAAAGATAAGGCATGAGATTTAAAATGTATGCTCACTAAGTGCTTAAAAATTTTCCACTCATAGGTAAGGACTTCCTAAATAAAAAGGCAAGGAGATGAAATACGATAAAACAAAATCACACTCCCCCACACTGAAGACTATTTTTGTATTTATATTGATCTGAAACAGGTAAGAAGAACCAGAATTCTGATTTTCTTCCCTTATAAGGTCTTTGTTGTTTCTGATTCAGCAACTTAAAAAATAAAACCTCAAGCCACGCACACACATAAAACATCCAAAGAGAAAAGTCAACAGCAACCAAACCCAGACAACTCTATCTTACTGGCATTTCAGTAGCTGCAGAAAGTCAACTGTAATTTTTCTTGCCAGCTAGAAAATTTCTAATTTCTCAGAAATTAAATTTGCCTGTACTGACAATTGCACAGCAGCAACTTTAATTATAAAACCCAGATAATAAACGACTGCTCATTCATTAACTAATGGAACAAGAGAAGTGGCAAGTCTGATCCCTAAAATTGTCCATCTTCAAATATCCTCTTGTCTTGATTTTTGTTTACATCACAGACTTATTTCTTGTTTTCCTTGGAAACTATGGGAAAACTAGAAATGCGAAAACTCAACAACTCTAAACCAGCAGGGAAGATATTTTAAACACTTTATTTCTGGCATTCTTCTTCATCTATATTAATGATCAATTAATGTCTTTGAGAAAGAAAAGACATAGAAAAGATCTTGAGATCTGGTTTTATCAGTAGAAATGTCTTTAATACTGAGAACTTTGATTTCTGGTCTGTCAAAATTTATGTTTCTGACTATTATATTTCTCTGGCTTGAAATCCTTGGCAATGCAGTTAACACGCCTATGGCTCCAGTTTTCTGATCAAAGAATCAGGGATTATTGTTTGCCTGGACAGATCCTCTATTTTATTATAACGCACTATTTGGGGCAGACTTATTTCTCTGTCATCAGGATTTACTCTTTAATTCCAGAAACACTGAGATACAACTGGGAGAAAGGGATATGGTTTCTGGGGAGGAATGGCTACTTAAAAAGGAAGTAACTTTTAAATTAATCATAATGCTACCCATGGTAATTTTAAATTTAATTTCAAACATATGTACTTGCATTGGATATAGTTCTTAAATGATCAATCCAAATAAAAAAGGTAAGACAAACCTCCTCTGAAACATGGAAATATACATATGTGTGGAGGCCAGTGAGCCCACCATTGTGGTCCCTTGGAGGGACAGATCCTAAGTTGAAGACTAGCCCCTTAGGGTGACAGAAAAGCCTTCTCCCAGGATACCTTGTGACGTTGTGCAAATGTTTTCTCCCCTATATGGTTATGTTCTAAAGGTTTCTCCCATCCTTGTTCCCCCATCGGCCCTTATTCCTTGGCCACTCCTCCCCTGTCATCCCGTTGGCCATCAAACCCTGGCCCCTCCTGTGTACCACCCCCAGGCCCTCAGATCATTGGCCCGGATGCTCTCTCCGCCCCTCGCCTACCCAGTATATAACCCTGAACTCTCCCATTGTTCTTGGTCTTCGTCCCTGGACCCTTCCGGTGTGTGGATGGGTGTTGAGGTCCGCCGCTGTGTAGGCGTCGACGTCCACCACTAATAAACACCTCTGGGAACCCATATGAAGGACCCCTCCTGCCTCTGTAGCCTTATTTCCCCCGGCTGTGCGTGCGAGAGTAGTGAGCCTTCCCCGCCCCGACCGGAGCGCCTTCCCCTGGGCGTCACTTACAGGAAGGTTGCGGTGCTGAGCACCCTGCACCTGCGCTGCGACACATACGGATATTCACATGCTCAGATTCCTACAAAGATGTTAATTTAAAATTCATTGAAATGCTGTTTTTCAAAAATATTATACTCTCAAAATTACTTTCTTTATGCAATTTATTTACAACATTGAACTTCCCTGTTTACATAATGAAAGTCTAAATACTTGCCTTTTTTTCCCTCATAGCCATACTTAATTCCAAGTTGATAGCCATAAAATTAACTGCCTAGTGCAATATTGTCAGACTGGGCATGAAGTGCATTTACTAAACAACATTCCTCTCCTTGCATTCTGCTCACCTGCTAACTCCCTGCAGGACAGTTTGGCACACTGACAGCTGACAATGTGCCACAAACATCCATTGCTCTACAAGAGGTGCACCATACGCCAGAAAAGCTGCAAGTTTAAGGTTTGGCATTCCTTAGGAGCTGCTGGAACAAGATAAGAGCACTTAATCCTATGTGGAAGCTGGAAATCTCACTTCCCAAACAGCTATTTTTACACCTAGACTGCTTTAGGAAAACTTTGATAAAATACTTGATTGTGACTGACAGCTAGCTGAGCTCCCTTAGCCATAACAACATTTATACTGTTGTTTTTTCCCAAGATGAGGATTTGGAAGATACTGGTGCATCAGATACTCAGCCCACTACAAACAAGTTGATCTTTAGCAGACGTTTAGACTAGTGAAAGCCTACCTGGAAGTTGTATCACACATTAACTAACTCTGAAACCTCGTTCAGGCTGGATGGCTGGAAAGGAAGGGAAGATACCAATGATGGCTGAGCTATCATAGAATGCCACAGGTTGGAAGGGACCTTAAATATAATTTAGTTACAAACACCCTGTCCTGGGCAGGGATGTCACCCACTAGAGCAGATTGCTCAGAGCCCCATCCAACCTAGCCTTAAACACTTCCAGGGATGGGGCATCCACAGCTTCTCTGAGCAACCTGTCCCAGTGCCTCAGCACCCCCATGGTAAGGAATTTCCTCCTAACATCCAATCTAAATCGCTTCTCTTTTACTTTAAGTCATTTACCCTTGTTCTATCATTATCTGCCCATGTAAAAAGTTCCTCTCTCTCTCTTTTTAAAGCCCTCATTAATTACTGGAAAGCCACAATAAGGTCTCCCCAGAGCCTTCTCTTCTCCCAGCTCTCTCAGCCTGTCTTCATAAGAGAGGTGCTCCAGCCCCCTGATCATCTTTGTGCCCCTCCTCTGGGCCTGCTCTAAGAGGTCCATGTGCCTCTTGTGCTGAAGACTCCAGATCTGGACCCAGCACTCCTTGTGGGGTCTCACGAGGGCGGAGTTGAGGGGCAGAGTCACCACCTCAGCCAGACAGCTGGTGTTCCTTCTTGTTTTTATCAAATTGTTCACTCCTGCCCAAAGGGGTCAGTCCCAATGGTTCCCATCCTTCAAGAGCATCTCACTGGACCTAAGATAATTTAACCCCCCAAATGACTCTTTATTTTTTTGCTCATGATTGCTTTTCTGCCACCTTAGCAAAGGAGATCAGGCATCACGGAGTACAAAGTGTGCCAAAGCAAGTGCTAAGAGAGTTGTGGGGGGAAAAGGCACTGAATGAGTTGTTAGATCAGCTCAAGCCATGACACGTACCTTTGCTGTCATGCCTGGTTTCAGTATGACATAATATTAAGGGTGCTGATAAGGGAACTCTGTCAGGTCTTGTGGCTGCAGTCGGAGGAGACATCCCACCAAAACGTGGCTGTTCTGCCAAGAGTCAATACCTGCACAGCAGGCAAAGGAACAGTACAACTGCTGATGCCTCAGCTATTTCTGTGTAAAACTAAGCCCCCAGTGAAGGTGGATGTAAGGCTCTGCACTTTGCACTTTTGAAGGGGCTGAGGCAGAAACTCACATTCTCTTCTGCCAGCGCTGCAGAGGAGAGGTTGAAACCTGCAGCAGAGGGATGGAAAGGGCAGGTGGGGTTAGTGACCTCTTAAGAAATCATTGCAAGGTGTGCTAGCGCTGGTGCATCATCCCTGTACAAACACTACCTGCCCCTTGGCCAGAGGGGTTGTATAACCACACCAACATTGTGAAAAGTACCTTCTGTAGGTAGAACTTCAATTACTGTCTTACTATATCATGAGACATCAGCTCTGCAAATCATGTTGCGAAGTATTAAAAGTACCGTTTTACAGTTTCTCACTGATATAAAGAATACTCTTCCCTTCTTCCCTTTCTCTTGCTAGGGCCTTTGCAGTTCAGCCATTGGCACTGAAGTAGTCTGGCTTTCCAGTAGGGAAAATCTGAAAACAAGTCTCAAAATGTTTAAAACTCTCTGCTCTAAAAAAGTGTGAAGCAGTTAATCTGTAAATTCTCTTGTTAAAAAAAAAAAAAAAAAAAAGCATTAGTGTATAACAAATATCCAGGCTTGACTGACACCAATTATTCTAATCCTCTCAAACAAATCTCCTTAAAATCGTTCTGCCAGCATGCTAATGTCCTGTTTTAGTCTACTGAACTTTAATGTGTGCCATACTGGCAGTGAAAGCAACAGATATACAGGACTCAGAAGTTTTGAAAATTACATGAAATGGAAAATAAGAAAACACAGAATTAATTTTAGAAGTGAAAAAAAAAATCTACATTGTAAGGATAAACAGAGCTTTACATGGCAGAGGGGTTGCTCATATATAATTGAATGATGTAGGATTTTTAATTAAAATGTGGTTACACCTTTCATGCCTGTGATACACAGCACTGTAAACAAACTTCATGCATGTTCAAAAGTATGCATGGAGAGTTTCTAACCTAAGCAGTCACAATCTCTGTCACACACCTTCATACAAGGGGCATTATCATCATCAGGGGACAAAGAGATGAAGTAAAATAGCACTGGAAAATAAATAAAATCCCTACTCTGGGGGTTTGTTCCTCCTGATGTTTTATCTTCACATGGAACAGTAATGCATCTGACTGCTCCTGCAAATGCTAGTATGAAAAGCACATCATGCTTTAAGGGACAAAGCACATTGTCCAGCAGAAAACCTGATTTGCCAACAAAGGGCAGCAAATACCCTCCTGAGGAAGACGTGACATCAATGCTTGAGGAATAAAAGGATTTACAACTCTGTGAACATCACTCTGCAAGTGGGGCTGTGGGCTCAGTTTTCTAATACAAATCTCTAACTCTCCAAGGTGACTTTTTCTGATGCAGGTCTGTGTAACTCGTAATTTCAAACTTTGAAAAGGGGAGAAATAAAGCTGTAATGACCAACTTCAGCTACTGCCAGAAGGCATCCCCCTTAGCCCTTGACTTGTCAAAGTGGCATCATTACACTTGATAGAAAAGCTAGAAGTTCAGGGTCTACAGATACTTGATTCTGGTACAGGACTGTATGCCTGCAAGTGTGTGTAAACAAGAAAAGGGGAAAAATCAAAGGGTTTTGGCACGTAATAGCTTTTACATAATACAAATGTGTGAACAGTACAATAATGCATCAATAATGCATCAGTTTCCTAATGTATCCAAATTTTATAACGTTGAGATTTTGCAGTTGAACTAATCTTGCATCCCTTGCTGATTATGACAACTGCTCTTAACCTATCATACATGACTGATTTTTCAGATAAGCATTAAAGGATTATTAAGATTCAGAATTGTATCATATTAATTATAACCCCACTTTAATGTGAAGTGTATACCTAAATCAAATAAGGTCCTTTGACAGTCCATATCTCACCACATATGAATTTATCTGATGTAATATTGCGTGACTCTCGACAGAGCTGTCAGGGAATAACTTCAGAGGATTAGACCTGTGCTTAGTGCTATGCACTGAGGGGCAGATACTACTGGATTCAAGGAGAACAAACGTGGAATACGTGACCCGCTCCCGCATATGCCGGGGCCTGTTGTTTGCAGCTGGAGCAGCATCAGCAGCACGGACTGCTTTAATCCCGTCAAGATTCGCGACGTGAAGGGGAAGAAAAGAACCAGCACAGATTTTGGCTTTTTTGGGGGTGAAATGTGCCGGGTTCCAGCCGAAGCCATGTCAGCCCCGCGCTGTGCCGGGCGCTGAGCGGGCTCCGCGGGGCACGTCTCCCACGGGCAGGCACACACACGGCCCCGCGTCCTGCGGGCTCCCGGGCGGCAGCGCAGCCCGCTGTGGAAGTGCGGAGCGGGCGGGTGTGTGTGCGGACTCCGCGGGGCCAGCACAGGTGGCCGCCGAGCAGGATGGCTGCTGCGGGGCTGTGTTGCGTGTGCTATCGGTAACTTCACAGACACCGACTTAGGCACGGCCGCCCTGTCCCGCCCGGCTTAGCCGCAGGCAGCACCTCTCCGCAACGTGACTTTGCTTTGGTTTTGGTTTCTGTGGAGGCTTCTCTTGTTCGTTTAGCAAATGCCGGGCATGTTGCGTTTGAGCGGAGCTGAGCGGTCGTCTGCTTTTCTCTTCTCAGGAGGCATTTTACGTGAAAGCGTGCTGCTCGGTCGGAACAGACCCAACAGCGACCGCGGGACGGTACTTGGTGGCCGGCCGGTGCAGGGACAGTGTTACCGACAAGGGATCACGCGGGGGAAAGGCGAGTTTTGGTTTGGAACGAAGTTTGTCACGGTTTGACCGCAGCTGTCCCGGCGTGGCACTAAGCCGCCGACGGTCCGGGAGTGTTTCCTGCTCCCGGAGCCAAGCAAGCTGGCGGGCCCTTTGGTATAAATAATTCAGGGAAGTGCGATTTTGCTATATAAACCTTTTATAAAGCCGTGCATTCCTCACCCAGAAAAGCTATTATCTGCCTAGTGCAACAGTTCCGTGTGGTGCTGAAACTGCCGCTGCGGTAGGCGGAGGTAAGAGGCGGGCGGAGAGCCCCGGCGGGGCAATGGCAAACTTCACTTGGACTATTCCCAGAGCTCCAGAGCGGCGGAGCAGGGCGAGGCGAGGCGCGGTGGCCCCCGCCGCGGCTGCGGGCCGGCCCGGCGGGGCCTGGCAGGGGTCGCGGCCGACATGCCAGGGGAGAATTCCTCAATGGCGCTGCCCACGCCCACTCCGGGGGCGCGCGGGACCGCCGGCCACGCCCCCCGCGCACGTGCGGGAG
>WEKY01004343.1:0-34842 GCA_013390045.1 Picathartes gymnocephalus | reverse complement strand
TTTTTTTCATTAAGGATTCCAGCTCTCTTAATCCCAATACTTGATTTCACAGCAAACTCTTCTTTCTTTGACTTCCAAATTTATCTGGATGGTGGCTCAATGTAATACAGACTTACCCTGCATGTTCCTGAGAAATTTGCTTGATTTATTACATGGAAGTATCTTCTCCATCCTCTTCCAGATTTTTAAAAAAATTTTTTTTCCTGAGGTGGTGGTGTTCAACAGTACTGCAAATTCTTCCCACATGTGTGTGGAAGGGATGAGAGAGGGAGGAGATAAAACCACAATGATCCAAGCGTGAATGCATTTTTAATTAGATAAATTTTTTTTGTTTCCTGAACAAACTTGATACACTTGGAAAAGATCAATACTTTTATCAAATGTTTCAAGATGATTCTTACGAAGACAAGGTACTTTCTTCTTTTTTGTTTCTTTGAGTTATTTACTTTTTCTGTTCCTCTTGCAATTGGATTGACTTTTCCCATTGTGTAACAGGCCAGGGACAAGTGTTCCCTTGGCACCAGCAGGCCCTATAGCACTCACCCATCTTGCAGTGGATGGCTTGAGAGAATGAGGAGGTTAGGAAGGGAAGCCTCGGAATAAGCGTTACTGGTTTTACGTCTATGGAGAAGGAGGATGTGTGCATACCAGCTTGAGGGAGTTTAAAGCTCTGGGTTGGATTTGTCATGACTGTAATCCTTCTGTCACAAAGTTGAAGACTGAAACAACATTGTTAGAAAGCTGCCAACAACACATCTCCCTAAGCTTCTGTGAAAAAGCTTTATTGGTAAGGTTTATTAGTAGAGAGAAGCTCTTGAGAAGAGGTGTTTTGGAAACTGCTTCCAGTACCTGTGCCTAGGGCCAATGGCTGTTGTGGTGGGCTCCAGGGTGAATAACTGATGCAGTGGTATAGAACTTGGTGGGGCTTGACAGAAGATTTTGACTGGTGTATAACATTACATAACAATTTGGTTTACACCTTTTATTGCTTTGAAAAGAGATTAGAGTTGGTCAGAAAAGCAAGAAGGTATCTCTGTTCAGTCGGTGAGGTGAAGTTAAGTTCATGAAGGAGGCTCATGTCAAATAAATCGTCTATCTCCTACTGTTTAAACTATTCACAGGCATGTCATCCCATCCAGCATACCACTCGTGATCATTCCTGTGAATGATTTGGAGAGAGCTGTAAGCTCTGTTTCCCCTCCATCACTCACACATATGCATCTACTATCTCTCAGTGACAGAAAGGAGCTTTTTCCCCTGCAATAATTTTTCTCCTGACATTGTGCTTTGATAAGATTAGTAGGTGAATAAACTTAGTGCCAACATGCAAAGCACTTACTAGAGAGCATTTGATTAAACAACGGACTTGTTGCTCTGATTTTTCACAAATAAAGTAATGTAAGAGATTTTTGCGGACTGTAGTGGTTCTATGGAGGCTTACTAAACGTTCATGTTTAGCCACCCAGATAAAAATGAATAGTGTAAATTACAGGAGTACAGCATTGACTGGATTCAATGCTCTATCTGCATTGAGTTTAAACAGCGCAGCTTGTCCAAAGCTTTGCACTTGGAAATGGCAGAGTAGCCATGTCTTTTGCCAAACATCAGGGAATTGCATCCTACTTTGTAGCAAAAAAAAGATAACCATTTTGAGTTTTGTATCTAGTTCATGTGAATACTTTGGTCAAGATAAATAGTCTGTTTTCTGTGCTTTCTTTCTGGACCTCAAAATCCAAACAAGATACATGTCTGCATTTTTCCTGTCTGTAAGTTATAATATAATTAATCATTGCTTATGTGTTCTTGCACTGTAATTTTTTATACAAAGTGATAAGACAAATGTTTTTAAAATTTTGGCTCCAGTTCAGCAATTCACTTAACTACTTTTTCATAAAGGCTCTTTCAGATCAATGAGACCTGAAGTACATCTTCTGGTGCTTGGCTTACACTGCTAGAATATGTTTAGAAGACTTCGGGAAAAGTTGCATTTCTTGTGCCATCCCTGGTCTTTGTATAAACTTTTTTCTTACATTTGAAATGCAGATCATCTTTTATGTGGTCTCTTGGGAGGCAGCAAGGAACCTTACTTGATGAAATAGACAGTAGTTATGATTTTTATCTGACCTTTGCAACTGACTGTCTTTTGGCAAATTTGTCTTAATACCATTAACAGTAGCAGTTATTCCAGTAATGCATACAGACAGATAGGCGCTGCATGGTGGGGAATGCCATACTGAATGGGAAAAGCCTGGGGTGTGAGAACAGTGGGCTTTGTGGTGGTAGAGGTTGGCATGGAGCTTCCTGACTGCCTTGAGACTCCAGGGAGTGAAGAAAGCATCTTGCACAGCCCCTCACTGGACCATGTGGGTAGAAAAAGTAGAGCAGAACCAGGAAAATTTGAGAAAGAAGATATTAAAGAAGTGGTGGGAGGGGGTGTCAGTCTTCAACTTGCCTGTTCCTGGGTTGTTAACAGTCCTAGGGTGTTGTGCTTGCTGCTGAAGATTGTATGTGTAACCGTACCTTCCCCTTCTGATTTCCTATAGGAAATCTGGTAAAGTGGTTTGAAAAGTGGAAAAAGGAGAAGTTTCACCATAAATGCTGTAACATGTCCTGCTGTTAAGACATAAAAGCCATGTCATATAAGTAGATGTGCACAAACAGGACAGAGTCCCCCAGAATGTACTGATAACTCTGTTCTTGACAATATTCACCAATGTTTCCACCTAAGTAAATTAACTTACCCTCTGTCATCTGCTGTACGTAGCACATGCATGGTCTCTGTGAAGCAGGCCAACAGAAGTGATCACTGCCTGGTTAACTATGTTACAGGTTTCCTCTTCACGAAGGAGCAGTAAGAGGATTTGTGAATGCTGGTCCTCATTGCCAAATTTGGTGTAATTCAACATTTCACGGTAGTCAAAAACTGAAGTGTCAAAGTTGTGCATTTTACCAAGATATTTGAGGGCATAACTTGATATTTAACTGGTGACTTACGTGCTTAGTGCAGTCTCACATTTGCACTGATATTTCTTGGCAAGAGTAAAACTGTAGTGGATGTGGGTTTTTTTGTTTGTTTCTTTACAGTTGGATGTCTGCAACTGAAACAAATACATTTTTTTTCCTTTGCTGGCACTTCGTTAAAAGCATGTTTCACTGTTTACCATCTGTAGAAGCTACTGCTGCTAGTTATAAACTGTATTAGTACAAGGTTTAGGCTGCAGTTAGAAAAGGCACTGGTTGTGCCAATGGTGACCATAGCTACGCGCAGACATAGTACCTACTTGACCCCAACACTGAAGTGGCCATATGTAACCCTATAGCTCTGCCTCCCCCTCGAGTATCTGTCCTGCCTTCCCTCTCTGTGCTTCCCACCACAGAGATGCATTTTTGCCCCATATTTCTAGCAAAGCCAGCTGCAGGAAGTGGTTTCTTACCCGTGCTCTTACCACAGCCTGTCATGCCTATGCAGTCATTATCTCTCATCTCCATCCCAGGGAAGAGACAGGAATGAGGGCTGCTTCTTCTAGCTGCCCAACCAGCTGGCATCCTGGGAGAGCAGCCTCTGTCCAGCCTCCAGCTTGGCTCAGCCTTGGCTTCCCCTGGGATGGCTCTGACTGCATACTGCTCTTTTCACATTGGCTGCCAGAAGAAAGATTATGGAGAGGAAGAGGAAAAAGGAGGGAAGTGAGCCAGAAGGACCACTCCAGGCTTTCTGCATCCTCAGGAAACATCCTGAACTCACACCAGAGAGACTGCCTCCCTTGCTCAACAGTTGCAGTGCTTCCTGCAAAACTACCTTAGATGCCATAGGACATTACTGCTGTAAGACTCAGTCTTGAACTGAGCCTTGAGATATCTCCTTAGGGCTGCTGCGTCAGTGAATTGTGGCAGTGGGAATGCCTGGGTGAGGCTCCAGAGTTGACTGCAGCAAAGCAGAGCAGCAGGTGTGAGCAGGCTGAAACCTGTCAGGCATGGCTGTGTCCCTGTGCAGGGCCACTGCCCCAGCAGGAGAGTTGAAGCCTGTGTCAGTGGCCACAACACAGCTGGCCTTTAGGTTGGTCTCTTCTGTCAGGTGGTGGCAGCATAAATCCATGGGTGACACTTGACCAGTGGAAAAAGGGATGTGGGAATTCAGCAGCCAGTGTTCAAATCCAGAATCTAATGTTGTCCATGGCTGGGTTAAGGAGCAGACTTCCTTGTTCAGGGGTTGAGAGCTTTTGTGAATATCTTTAAGACGTGCAGATGTCAGGCTGGCAGTCAGTTTGTGGTGTGTGCATGGCTGTCTGTGCATGCTTGCTTTGCTCAGAGTTACCGAGTGTCTACACATACCTTAGTGGTGGTGCAAGTACCAACTGTGTAGATGGTAGAGAGGGAAGGCACTAAAACGCTTAGGGAGATTTTCTTTTTTTACCAATATACTTTATTGCCTAGCCTTAGAACAGGTGTACAGTTATATTATTATGAATTTGCCTTGAATCTGAATATCTTGTTTCCCTTGCTGCACAGAAAGATGGTGTGTCACTGAATACACATCTATCCACTTTAACTGAGAGATTGCACTGTTGTAAAGTGCGCGTGTAGACAGAGCAGTGCAACTTTATGTGCAGGCAAAGCCTTCGAGGTAAAGACAACATGTTATTGAACCATAGTAGAAATTATTTCTGATGGTAATTTGTTATAGATAATTTTAATAGGTTTTACCCTTAAATATTCATTCACACATAATCTTATGCAGGATACTGTTATCTAGGCAAAGTCCTCTGTAAAGGTATGGGTGAGCAAAAGACGTGTGGGTAGTGAGTGAGACAGTTTCCTTCCAAAATTAACATAGGACATAACTGGTCTCATCAATTAGCATTAATTTGGTGTTACTGCTGTGATAACAAGCACTTGAGAATGTTGATCTCTCTGTTTATGCAGTGCAGTGATGTCTTAGCAGCCTCAGAATCCCAGACTGCTCTGACACGGAGGACCCTTGAGGCATATTTGGGGTACTTGCCAAGTGTGACAGTTCTTCTCTGAACCCTGCATTCCTCTCTGGCAGTGGAGGGAGAGTGTTTTTCACTGAGCCAAAGGGGGCAAGGGAAAAGATCTTCCCCAGTGTGGTGCTGCCTCTGGTGCAGCAGAATCATGCAGGGGGTCATGAGAGGTGTCCTGGGTGGTGGCCTCAAGGAAGAACTGTTCTTGGCAACTGGGGCCTCCTGTCCCCTTGGCACACCAGCTTCAAGGTGGTGGCTCATCACCTCTGCCTGCCAAGATGCCCAGGGCTGTCCCCGGTGAGCTCGTGGGAAGTGTTTGAGGTGCTGCATACCGAATGTGAGCTGATAAAATCTTGTGGGTAGTGTTGCTCACTTGCCCTGGGTCCACAGGCTAAAAATGAATGGGCAATAATAAGAAAAGGATGTTGGCACCTCAGGCAGCTCTAACAGCAGCAAAAGTTTGCCTATGTTGTGGCTGTCTTTCTTGACCTTTATTAGTGCAACCACATGAGCATCAAAATATGCAGTTTTTTAAATATTGAAAAAAAAAAAAAAAGTACTGTAATCCTCTGGGTGACTAGTAGCAGAACTGTAAAGGTCTGACGTGCTGATGAAGAAAGAAAGGTGGGAATATTTCAGGAACTGTGAGATTATCTTTCTGCCTTACAGATGAGAAATTTTCCTCAGAGGATGTCTATGCTGGTTACCAGGCTTTTATTCCCTGCTGAGAAACGGAACATACAGGGACAATCCTTACAGATTTCCTTAATGAGCTTGCACTTATTTATGAATTTGCCTTTCTGTGGGGGTGGTGCTTGTCACGGTGTCCCCCAGGGCTCATTACAGGGGATGCTTTCTCCATCTGCATCAATTGCTTGGGATGCTTTCTCATTAGTGCAGCTTGGCCAGGTTTGGTTCTTTGGGGACAGGAAAGGGCTGAAAGTTTTCTGGGCGATGAAAGAGGGCTTCAGCAAAAGGCAAAAATAATCCTAAATGTAATTAGACAGTATTTTTTTTTCAAGTGTGGGAGATAAGCCTCTGTGCTTGTGTTTGCAGCAGAGGAGGGAGGCACAGCCCAGTAAGAACGAGAGCCGAGGAGTGCCTTGAGCGCTTGTGTGCTCGCTGCCTGTGTGGGTTTCCCCTCTTCCCTCCGCAGCCTCTCTCTGAAGTGCACTCTGGAGTAAAGTTTGCATTTGATCGCCGATCGCCTCACGCTCCGCACGTAGCACTGTCGTTAAGCCATCATCTCACTGGCCCCGAGCCAGCGCTGCGAGGCGCAGGGGCGGGCGGTCTCTCTAAACTGAACAGCCTTTATTGATACATCGATGCACTGCGCATGTTTACAGCTGCTAATTGGAGACTTAATCTGAATATCCTTGACTGAACTAATTCATTGGCAATAGCCTTTTAAATTTCAGGTCCTGCCGTGATGGTATGCCTGCTCTTCACAGCACGCTAATCGCTTCTGGAGCGGTGTTGCCGCTGTGTGCGTGCAAGGCACAACGACCCAGTAACATCACAGACCAAAACGGAGTTTTAGGTCAGAGGAGGATGTAAAATAAAAATCTTGCCTGATTCTGCATTTGCAGAAGAGGAGAGAAGTACTCGAAGTACTGGAGAAAAGTGTTAATTAACATGGGCACAGACATATGCAGATTAATTAAGCATACAAGAAAGGAGATTAATTCTTTTAATTATTACAACAGCCAGAGATGCTCACTGCAAGGACAGTTGTGATCCTATGGCAGTTTCAGATTTGTTTCCTTAACTTTCAGTGTTCTGTTTTCTCCTTACTGTGCCCAGAGGCTGAATACAGAGAATTTGGTTGGTGGTCTGAAAGCAGTGTTAGTTTAATTGGCTTTTCTAAAAATGTGAGCAATGTAGACATTATACAATGATAGATGAATGCCTGGGACTCTTTTGCCCTTGGAAACCTGGAGAGCTTCTTTCATGGTCAGATCCTCTCAGTTTCTGAATTGCCCCTTGACTTTAGGATCCTGTAGGATCCCAGGAAGTATCCAGCAATGGGAACAGCTCAATGGAACTCACGGCTGTCTCCAAAGGCTGGTCTGCAAATGCTCCCTATTCTCTTGACAGTTGCAGATGGCCCCTGCCTACATGAGGCACGGCTGTTTCCTGCCTTCCCATTTCACAGCGGCAGTGCTCTGGCAGCCAGCTTGAACTTGAAGGGCCAGATTTATGTCTAAGTGTGTGTTCTGTTAAGAAAAATAAAAAAAGTAGTCACAGGCTGAAACAGTCCTTCATAGGCTATGAAAAACTAAGTTTTGTTGCCAATCATTAGGAAAGCTTCCTAAACCCCATCACAGATTCATTTAACATGGAGCTCATTTTTAAAGCAGCATCAATCTGTGGTCTGGCTTCCTTACAGACACGTTCCGACGTTCCGTAAGATTTGAAAGCTTATTAGGGGCTCCTTGAGCTACAGCTAGATAACATGCCAGTCATCAACAGCTGTGTGGCATGGAGATAATCCATGAACAGAGCTTTCATGGGTAGCTCTTTGTTTCTACCCTTAGTTCTTAGAAGAAATTTAACAAGCAGGAACAGTTTACCTGATAATATTCTGATTACTGTAAGATGGAAATAATAGACTTTTTGTTGGTAAGCAAAAATAAACCAGTGTCTTGGCATCTTTTTCCTGCAGATGAGAGAATAGTCTTTCCCACAATTCTCACCCTCAGGCTGTTCCTCAAAAAAATTCTTTAAAAAAGTCCTTTTATGTACCTGCAAGCAAGCTATGATGGTGCATGCAAAAGACTAAATAAAATAAAAAAAAGAGAGATAAGATTTCAGCTCCTGGAAGATCTGAATCTGATGACCAAGCTTGCATGTAAGCAAGGAGAAGCAAGTGCCAGACCACCTGGCAAAAGTGCTATCCATGGAAACAGGACTTTTTTTATACAGTTAAAAGTAATAGCTTGATTGAAGACTGATAACCAAGTTACGGTGAGGAAATGAGGGACCAGTTTCTCATGCAATACTGCCACTGAAGCCCATTTCATGTGTTGGTTGACTGAAGTGAGCAAAATTTTACTCCCTCTTGGAACTGGTGATTCCCTTTCCAACAGGCACTAAGCTAATGTCTCTGATTTGTTGGTGTTTCAGCATAATTTTCTTCCCTCTGTTCCTTCCCATCTCTGTAGAGTATTAAGTTAGACCAATATTCCCAGCTCATGCTGCAGTATAGTAGTTGAATATTTTAACTTTCATAAATTCAAGCAAACTAATATTTAATAATGTTCATGAATATTTTATACCTAACCATTATAAGCTATGCGGTAGAAAACACTTGGGTGCAGTTGGGTGCAATAAGAAATTACTTAAGAACCGTCTCATAGTGTTTGTATGTCAGTCAAGCCTCAACTGAGCATCTCTTGTCTTTGATCATGAAATGTCAGTCTACTCACGTTCTTTTAATGCAGAGCATGCTGGGTGCCTTTCCTGTTCTGGTTGTAAAGACTGTGCACATCTATAAACTAGAATCAGGTTGAGCACTATATGCAGTTGGAACTAAGACAATCAAGTGAACCCTGGTAGTCCTCATTTCCTAGAGGACTTTGTTTGCCCTCAAGTTCAGAACTGAGAACCACATATTGGGCTGAAATGTGGGAAGTGTGCAGCTAAGTAAAAATATGTGTGAAAGCTGCAGTGGATACAGCACTGATAATTCTTATTAATACCTTGGTTTTCTAGACAACCATCATAGTAATATTATAGATCAGCATTGCTTTGTGCCTATATAGACTCTAACTTTACACGTAATTTCTGAATTTAACGGTTTGATGTCCAAGCTGTACACACAGATGATCTACAAAAGGGATCAAAAGTAACTGCTGTTCAGCAATATATCATATAAATATAGTACAGAAAATGGAAAAGCATATTGTGGAGTCTTTAGCTTAATGTGTGTGGGTGGTTGGTGTTGGCAGGATTGAGTTGCACAGGCCAAGATTTTCTCTGCTGGTTGCAAAGATCATACTAATTCTGAGTGAAAAATACAGGATATAGTATGGGGTTACAATACCATCTATATAGTCTGCACTGGGGGCCTGGCTTAGTGCTAGTGGGCACAGAGAGCTGCTTCTTCTGACCTGGTGTCTCCATTGCTTCCTATTAAGTACTGTTCATTTCCACTTACAAACATCTTCTATCTGAGATATTTTCTGAAATGTTCTGTTCCAAGTATCAGGCTGCTCTAGCATTGCTTATTTTGTAAATCATGTCTCACAGCATGATCCTGGCCATCAGCTTAGAGAATTTGTTTTTCTGCTTGTGAGAAGCACTGGGAGTCAGGGAAAAACCTTCTCAATGGAACAGTTGTTTTTTATCTGCTTTCAAACTTTGCTAGTGTCTTGCAGTTTGACTTGCACATTTCACTGGCTGACTTGAGTGTAATACTTAGAGTGAATGATAGATAACTTATTTCTGCAAGCTTCTGTGCAATGTGGAATTTACTGATGATTCCTGGGTCCTTGCTAAAGCTGGTAATTGCTGCTTGTTTAACTTGTGGTTGATTTGCACCCTCTAGGGAAAGCTAACATCTCTGAAAATAACAGGGCAGACACTAAGTCTTGATGATTTGATTTTCATTTTCCAAGTTTTGTAGGGTTTAATTTATGACTATTGACTAGACTACCAGAGCATTGGTCTTCATATGGTGGTGTGTATGTGTGACTCCAAAGGCATGCATCTGGATATCAGTTTTTGACTATTCACCTGTTGTGTAAGACAAACCCTTTTTTAACTTAGAAAAGGGGAGTGTTGCAGAAATTTTCTGAGTGCTTATACTGGCAAGTTCAGCCAACCAACAGCCATTGTAATAGATTGTATTGAAAAAGAAAAAGTTAGATACATTCCTGCTCATTACTGCCTGCTATAGTTTGATTAGTATAAGTTTGGAGTTGGTTAATGAAGGCAGAGTTGCTTCCAAAAATGGGGTATGCTCTTCTGGACACAATAGCCAAAAGCGTAGGAAACATTTTTTACTAACACTGCACGTGCACACCTGGTAAATGGTTTGATTATTGTTATCGAGCCTCTGGCTTTTGTAGCTAGACCGTGCACTAAGCTGGCAACTACCAGTGTTCACAAATTACCTAAATTAAGTCTGGGTCGCGCATCTCATCTCCTGTTTCTTGTTTGCTTTAAATGAATCCAAAAGTACTGCTAACAGCTGGAATCCCTGCTGAGGCCAGCTTGATCTGCTCTGGAGCTGCTCCAGCCATTGCTCTGATAAAGCTCGATATCATTTCAACAGTCTCTAGGAGGACCAGAATGATTTCCCTTCATTGTTGAAGGTTTCATTCAAATATTTGCTGTGCCAGGAAAAAGGGTATTTCACTTCTGCTTTTCTTCTTCCGCTGCTGCTACTAGAAAACTTTTTTCTCTGCTTTTCTGAAAGTTAAGCTATAGTGTGGCCAGTGCTATACAGTTCTGTGGGAATTGTTCCACTTAATCTCCAGGGACTGAGTGTTGCAGTTGCAAAAGGTGCACACTGTAAATAAATAAATTATGCATCAATGTTGGAGACAAAGCACATGTTCTGCTAAGAGAACATATTACGTGGGGGAGGCCAGGGAAAACTCTGGCCTTTTGCCTAGATTTCCATAGTAAATAAAGCACTTAAATCCCTTCTAGGATCTGCCCTTCAGTCTGCTGTTCAGTACCTTTTTATTTGTGGCATTAAAAAATAGTAGTAATATTGGATTGATTTTTTGGCAGTTCAGTAATGTTGGACTAATGTCTACTCTCCAAAGAGAGACTTAAGGCTGCCCTAATTTTGTGCTGTACATTGACTTAAAAATGAGGTGTTAGTAACTAGGATGGGGGAATGCAGGAGGTGGGTTATCCTCACCAATGAAGGCACAGGTCTCTCAGACCATTCTTACATTGCAGATACGTCTGACTTGCGGTTTCCACCAGACTTAGGCCCTTAACAAACTTGTTTCAAGCACTGTGCTGTAGGCTGGCCCTTACTGCAGTTATCAGGCTGATAGTGAAATGTAGCACAGCTCTGGAGCCATTTGTAACAGCAGAATGACAACAGAGCAGGCGGGATCTACAGCAGGGCATCTACCTAACTGTCAGGTGTGATGGAAGAGGGCTTATTACTTGGAATTAAAAGCACTTGCTTTTGTTTAGCATAATGTGCTGACCCTGCAGGCCACTAGTCTCTAGGCATCTGTGGCCTGAGGTGTGGAGAGTGGGCCCTGGTGACTTACTGCTGCCTGCAGGTACTGTTCTGGTGCTTGTTGTGAGGAGGAAAGTTAATTCATACATGGCTGACTCCTGCAGATAGATTTTGTTCTTGGTAGCAGAGGGTTGAAGGGATCCACTACACTGGCTGGTAGTAGCTTCTGTGCTGGTATTTGTTGGCACAGTAAAATTTCCTTGGTGATTAAACCAACATGTGCTATACTGTACCTGGTCATGTCCCATGAGAACAGCATGGCATTTGTATGTGCTTGGAAGAAGAAAACAAGACTTTTAGAGTGCCTAGATAAAAATTTCAATTGCTCTTAGTAAAGCCTATACTGTCAATCTCCAGCTATCAGTTATGTTATCAACTGTGCATGTGAGATCATTGGGGCAGGCCATGCAAATGGTGCACAATCATATCCTTATTCTGTGGGACAGGCATGTAAAATACTGTTATAACCGAAGTTAGGATTTTGTGGCCTGAATGAATGGAAAACTATATGGATGAAAAACCGATTGGATGGTTGGACTTGGAGGGTTGTGGTCAATCAGACATATTATACCTGGAGGCTGCTACCAAATGGAGCACCACAGGGATCTGTCATGGGACCTGTCGTGTTAAACACCTTCATTTATCAGTAAGCTGAAACAGATGGCAGAGTGCACTCTTCAGCTGTGCAGAAGATACCAAACTGAGGGGGACCAGTTGATGCCCTTCAGGGCAAGGCTGCCACTGAAAGGAATCCAGATGGACTGAGGAAACAGGGCAACAGGAACCTTATGAAATTAAACATGGGCAAATCCGATTCCTGCCCCTGGGAAGGAAGAGCCCGTTGCAGAAGTACAGGCTGGGGCCTGCCAGGAGCTCTGCTACCTAGGGGAACCTGGGAACCCTCAGGTTGTCCTGGTGGGCAGTGAGCTGAACTTGAGCCTAAGCTCTTCCTGCACAACTTATTTATAGGAGCATAGCACACAGATTGAGGAGTGATTATCACTCTCTCCACATCTCTGTGGAAACCACATCTGAACACTGCAGTTTTCCAACTGAATTTAGTCCATCATTTCCCATCACTCTTGCTGCTAACTCTGGTAAACAGTCTGGAGATGTCAGGGGAGTGGGAATAAGACTTCTATTGCAACAGCTTTAGTGGTGATCGGTATCACTGCCAAGTAGCCCCAGTAGTGAAGAGTGACTGAGAGGAAGATCTAGTACCCTACCAACAGTCTCACCTGCTCTTCCCTGCATTCTGCTTAGGCTGCTAATGATGTCAACTAAGTTTAATATGTTTTTGCTGTAGAAAACCTTTTAAGACCTGTTAATTGTCATGTGGTTTGGAGTAATTAATGTTAGGCTTATCTCATCAATCAAGATGAAATTTAAACCATGAATTAAGCGATTGTATCAGCAAGTCTGAAGATGATCAAAGACAGAAGTATGCTCTAAAAGCGGTTTGGTTAGTTCTGTGGCTCAGTCCATGAAAGCAAACATGCACTGCCCTGTGCAAACACAGCACAAAGGAGTTGCAGCTTTCTGCCGACTTTGCTTTGTGGACTTTTACCATCACCTCCTGGGGACCCTCACTTTGAGTTGGACATAGGGGTGTATATGACAACGACTGGAAGATATGAATAGAGGAGGATGGTGGGTAGTAAGGCAGGACATCCTGGGATTGCTTTCTGCTTTCGTTATGACTGGAAAATCAGTTTTGCAATGACTGCTTATCTGTAGAAACCCAAGCAAATTTCAGCTGAATCTGCCTCAGAGTCACGTAGCTTGTAAATGACAACAAGCTTGTACCAGATATACTAGTGCTTCAGTTTAATTAATTTTTTTCCTTTTTATTTTAGTGTATATATTATGAATTATGAAGGGTATTTATTTTCCAGTTTCAAATTTCACACTGGCTAAGCTGTCCCGTGAAAGAAGTTTGTGCAAAGATACCTTAATGTGATGTCTGCTCTAGGTTTTGGATTGATCATCTGAAAAATACTGAGCCAAACTGGTGGTGGGAGGATGCTTAGCAAACCTGAACTGAAGGTAGGCATCTGTAGAATTAATTACTTTACAATCTGTATCTTTCAGGCTATGGTTGCTTGCTATCCTGGAAATGGAACTGGATATGTTCGTCATGTGGACAATCCAAATGGTGACGGGCGCTGCATCACCTGTATTTATTATCTGAATAAGAATTGGGACTCCAAGGTGAGTAAGCCATGGGGTTGAGGCAGAACAGGAAGGAAAAACTACTTTGGAAACAGAGCTTTGGAACTGTCCGTTCTTTCTGTGAACTCTGATGAACTTCTGGACTGCTGGTCCATTCTTCANTTTATTTTTATTTTTATTTTTTTTCTGGGTGTTTTTGCCAGTCCTTTTGAAGTAAGAATCTGAGCTGTTTCCTTGTCATCCTCTCTCCCATTCTACACACATACTGTTTTCTTGCTATACAAGATATAAGCACTGGGCTGTATGCTCTTAACACTTTATTTAGAGGAAACAGCAGAAAACGAAAATCAATTCACTACAGAATAAGTGGATTCTGAGAGCAGAGTAAAATGACAGCCCAAATTTGTGACTTTATCATTCTTGATACTTCAGGCTGACCTGCAGAAGATATTCAGGCAGTTCCCTTTTCTTATTTGTGAAGCAGTGGGGCTTAGTAAGAGGAACAAACACATGATTTGATTCCACCAGTGGGTCTCTTGCCAGGATGGAACTCTTGTTTCTGCCTATGTTACTGTAAGACAGTTAAGTCAGCCTTGAATGTGCCATACCTTTAAATTAGAAATAAAAGAAGGGTTGTAAAATTGCGGGATGTCTCTTTGCAGGTCTGTTGTTGTAATGCAGCACAAACGGTTCACCGGGGTTATTGATTGAAAATTGTCCAATATTTTTTGCTTCTCTAACCTCTTTTTAGGCCAATATGCTTGTTAAGCACATATAAGTACTATGAACCCCCATAAGTGAGTTCAGATACAGAGGCAATGCCATTGAAAAATGCAGTGTTGCAGAAAAGCACATCCCTTTACAGAGAGTATGATGGTTAAACATCTCAATGTAATAAAATGAAGGAGGAGATGTGGGAGGAAAAGCAAATACCCAATTTATTTTGTGCATTGCACCCTTATCCAAATGGTGAGGAGGCACCCAAGTGAGCACTAAAAAAAGTTAACTGAAATCAAACACACTGATGGAGTTTATTGTGCAGATGTGACAGTGATTTTATGTAAGTTTATGCTGGAGGAGATGCAATATAAGAGTATAATCATACTGGCCTTTGAAAGCAGCCATGTAACTTTAAACCTGACTTAATAGTTTCTCACTGAGATCTGCATGTGGCATGGAGGTGCCACGTCAGGTCTGTGCTGCACTGACAGCATCTTCCCTGCACTCTGTGATGCAGCATTAAAGTCTCCAAAGAGCCCTCTAACAGCAGCCGGAGGAGGCAGGGTTCATCCTCAGATTTTGAAGTTTATACAGTGTGTACAGATCACCAGGCCTGTTTCCTGAAAATAGTGACACATGCAAAGACAGAAACGATGTGGTAGAGAAACCAGGCTGTGTTATAAGTAGGGAAAATGGTGGCTGGGAGCTATAATGCATTTGCGAAGTTTTACAAATCTAGCAATAGAATAGACTTCACTCTTCCCAAGGTGTAAAAGATAATTCCTCAATGATCCGATGCAAGTTCTGAGATACCATAAGCAGTATCTAACAATTGGGTGGGAAGAGAGCCTGATCTCAGACTGGTCAGGTGGAGCAGCTCTGTGGTATTCACTTGTTCTAGAGATGTCACTGGAAGCTCAGAAGTTTCCCAGTGTTTGCTGCAGGGCTGGTGTTACCTTTATCTTGGTTCATTTGCTTTAGAGAGAAGCTAATGCTGAAACATTACAAAGTGTTTGGGAAAATCAGAATGGCCAGGAGACCCAGTAAGGTTTTCCAGTGCTGTCACATAGCTGTCATGTTTTTCATTAGATGTTTATTCCCCATTTGTTACGTGTGGAGGAGGGAGAAATAAGTCATTTTTCATGTGAATGTCTGGTGGTTTATATGTGCAAAAAGCGATCTTTCCTTTTCTTTCAGCTACATGGTGGAATTCTTCGAATATTTCCAGAAGGAAAGTCCTATGTAGCGGATGTTGAGCCAATTTTTGACCGATTACTTTTTTTTTGGTCAGATCGAAGGAACCCACATGAAGTCCAGCCTTCTTATGCAACCAGGTAAGTAGCATATTTAATACTGGTTTTTGACTAGGAAAAAACCCAAAGCATCTCTTCTACCAATATTTGTATCCAGAATTATGGCCATAGTGTTTAAATACATGTGCATAAAAAATAGACAGATTTTGAGTGAATTTCCCTGTTTTGAGTCACTGGGAATTCTCTCATTAAGTAAGGAGGAGCAAGCTTGAATGATACGTTTCCTGTGTTTTGGAAAAATAGGGCCTTAACCATTGACAGGAGAAATCTTCCAAGCCGGGCATAGCTATTTAGCTGGGACATGCTGGGTTATTCTTTTGCCCTTGTAACACTATAGGGATTTTTGGGACTGCCATCTGTCAGCAGGCTGTGAAAAGCTGATGTGACGCAGGGCAGCCCCCAAGCTGCCTATCGGCCTCCCAGAACAGAAGAACGTGCAAAGGTCTGGAAGCTACTGTTGCCCTCTGTTACCAGGGGCTGTGCTCTTTTTTGTGCCTCCAGCAGAAATTCTCACCTATATTTCTATCTGATTTGTTAAAATACACACTAAAATGCGGTCTGTGTTTGCCTATAAAGATGTATAATTTTTATTCTGTTTTTTTAGTCTACTAATCCAGTTTTGTTTCTTGCTTTCTCCAGTGCTCTTATTTTAATATCAAAAGTGGAAACAAATCCAAGGTTTCTTTCTTTTATAGATATGCCATGACCGTGTGGTATTTTGATGCTGAAGAAAGAGCAGAAGCCAAAAAGAAGTTCAGGAACTTAACTGGTATGACTTTTTTATAAACGTTCACCAGAAAGAACTTAATGCATTTTGATATTTCCTAAGTCAGAGACAGACCAGGAGTGATTCTGTAGCTACAGGCATATGTAACGCATTTTTAGAAAGCTTTTTCACCTCTAATTGCTAGTCAGTTATTTTATGTAAAGTGGAGAAGTTGTGACAGAAGATTCAGGCCTGGCCCTAGAATCCCTGGTGAACAAAATGGAGAAAATAGGAGAGACAGTCTCTGATTTGAGTCCCAAATGACTGAGATTTTTTTCCTACCCTGGGTGGCTACTCCAGTCACAGGGAGTCAGCTCTTCTTTTGTTATTTGGGAGGTATATTTTGCCTCCTCCAAACCTTGTTTAGCACGAAGTCATGACTTCCACAGACAGTTTAAGAATTGTGTTCTCTAAATATTCTGGATGAATGTCTTCTGTATTAATAAAGGGCAGAAGCTCACAGAGAGGTGACCCAGCTTTCTAATGCCAGCCACACTGCCTGCTACTGTAGTAATGGCATATGAGTCATGGACTGAGTTGTCCAGATGTGTTCCAACACCCTACCTGGGACCATGATCTAAGGTTCACTGTTCAGAGCAGTTTAAGATCTGGTCTTCAGGAGCCACCTACTCAAAATAGAGTGTGGAGAGCACTTGTCTTTTTAAAATGTGTGCAGCTGGGCAAAGTTGTAATTAGTCAAATGATTTTCAGAACAGACTGTTGTCATCTCTGTAGCTTGTATGCAAAGCAAATACTGGTTTCACCCTTAAAGAGGATCATGAAAAAGCAGCCAAGGGGCGGTGGGGGAAAGTGTCACTGATCTGGGGTCTCAGAGTTTATTGGGCTACCTAAGTATTGCATGAGTCATCTTCAAATTCAAAATGACAAATGTACAAGATCTTTGTGTGACTGTCCTTGTTAATATGCTGTGGTATCACATTGCAGTTCAGTCCACATAGTGGATTCATGCCATGATTCTGAAATGGAAAGTGTTGTCCATTGAAAACAAACTACTTTTTTCTGAGTTTTCAGATGAATTCAGTCAAAACCCCCTGGTTTAACCACTTCCTGCTTTTTTCTTCTTTTTGATGTAGATGCAAGGAAGAGAGAAGCACCTCTTAATGAAGACTAATCAACTGTTCATGAACTCTTTGTGAGGAAATAGGATCCCAAAGATGACTTCAATTTCCAGAAAATAAGGGCAAAACATTTTTATGCATAAGAATGCACCGGTTGTCTCTAGCATGCACATCTTATGCTGATGGTACTTAAGGCAGCCTCCTGTCATGCTGCATCTAGTAGAAGAAAGACTTGTTTGCTCTTTGCCTTTGCTGGAAAAAACAACCAGGGTTAAAAAAAAAAAGAAAAAAAAAGAGTATGTGATACTCAAGCCTAGTGGTAGTGGCTCAGCCAACTGGCTTTTGATCACTCTTGTAACTAAGATAATGGTCATTGGAACTAGTGGTAAAAACCTGAGTCTTATTTGCACTTTATGGGGAAAAAAGTTCTAGTTCAATGGGAAGAAGCTTTGCAAGTTTGGTATCAGTGGGAGACTGCTAACAGGCACAGAGATATTGGACATGGGAAATTAAATTGGATATTTGTAGAGTGTCATTTTATGATCTGTCCCAAGTGGACCTGTTGATGTATTGTTCATCATTTTACTGCGCAGAACGTTGGTTCAACTCTTCAATAACATGACTTCCCAGACATTTGTCTACACAGTTGTTGCATTTTCTGGATTTTGTTTGCTTTTCAAGAGGCACATTCCAGTTGTGCAGCTGTACTGCCCTTTCTGTCCCAGGGCCAAGGGGAAAGTAGTTATGTGTCTGTTCACAACTTTATAAAACCATTTTTTTTCTGTTTTGAGGAGGATGGGTTGTATGTTTTCTATTTTCACAGTTTGGTAAAGCTGCTGTTTTCTCTCCAAGTTTGGTAAACTTGGAAGGCTTATAGCACACAATGCATTGGCCCTTAAGGCCAGTGATATGTAGAGAAATGTTTGCTTTGCGACTTCTCCATCTGCTATGTTCTGTGTGACATAGATAGGGATCTGAAGGAGAAGATATGTCTGGCAGTCTGATAAATATATGATAAATAATGGGTAACTTAGACTTGATTTTTATGCTGCATATTCTTAGTGAACACACTTGTTTAATTTTGCATGCACAAGTAATTTGGAAGAAACTGCAATTGTTTCAATTGATCTGTGATGCCAGGTAACTACTACTGCTGTGCCCAAGCTGTGAGATCAGAGTTATTCAATGGCAAAGCACACATTTTTTTTCTCCATTATTATTTTAAACTTGTTAGACTCAATGAGTTACTGGTGACCTATTTCCAATCTGTCCTAACTTCTACAACCAGCACTTACTGTGCAGTTCAGAATAGTTCTTAATGAAGCTGGGAGCTGGCAGTGGATGTATTTATCACTCACACTAATTGTTCTCAACCTAATACACTCGCATTCATTTTTCTCATGTTGTCAGTGTGTATGTCAGACCCTATTTAATGTTCCAAATAGATGTTCCCTTCAGTGTCCCATGGTGGTGAAGGTGGTTTGTCTGAACTGCCAGCCCCTGCACTGCTTCCCCATGCTGTGCTGGGTTGTTGTGATGGGGCTGCACTTGAGCTAGGGAATGGAAAAGTAGTGTGCAATGGCAGCTATTAAACATCAATGACAGAAAAGTAACAGCTGCATAGGACAGAAAAAGAAAACAACTTGCATGACATAAAAAATGATAATAGAAAATGGAGTATTTTTTAAAGCAGTTGTGTATCTTAAAGAAAAAAAGAAAAGGCTGAGCATCCTTCAGCCTGCCCACGAATGCTGAATGTAAACACAGCAGTGCTAAGAAACCCCTTATTCTCTCTGGCTTCTCCCAGAGATGATCTGGCTATGGTCTTACAGGCCTGACCACTTTGCACCTTAAGAGAGGAACATGAGGGAACACGTGTGACAAATATTCTTACAGCTCAAGACTAGAAAAAGACAAAGAACATGATAAATGTCCTTTAATGTTAGGAAAAACATTATTCTACTACAGTTGCTTCTAAATAACACACCAGATACTTGAAGAAAACTTAGTGATAACTTGAAGTTCTCATTCTGAAATGTTCATGTGGGAGGCAAAAAAGTTTGGTCTCTTCCTTAAGAGTGAGAGGTAACCCTTTGAAATGTGAGAGGTGTTGGAGAAGAGGGCCACAGCATTACTATTTAGGGAAGGCAATAGAATACAACCTGTTGTATTACTGTGCAAAGTTGATAATGGCATATAAATTTGAAACTCCTACATGATTTCAGAAAGACAAAAACCAGATAGAACAGAGAAAATATTGCTTTGTCTCTAGAAAATGTAACCTTAAAAATAAACTAGAAAGCATTGTTAGTACACATCTTACTAGAGCCTAGAACAGTGGAAAAACAGTGTGGTAGAAGGGGAAAAGCTTTGTGTAAGGGCTGAAAAAGGAAGGTACTTCAGTTATAGCTGTTGCTACCACCAGGTTTTTGCAGTGGTCAGCAACACGTGATGGATGGAGCATAGAGCAGTATAGTTGCATTTATTGTAAATAAAGTACATATTTTCATTTTTAGCCAGTGTCTTCCTCATTTATATTACATATATAGAAGACAGAGCAATTATTCTGTGGCAGAGAGTGCTGTCTTTATTAACACTCGTAATCAAGTGCAGAAAGTTGAGGTCTTGAGATCTTGACACCAGTTCCTCAGTCTGTTTCAGATCTCTCCTCTGTTTCCAGTGGGACGATCTCCTTGAAGAAGCTGTAGTTTAATTGGGAGTGGGGTGTAGGGGGTGTTGGTCATGTAAGAATACACAGGTGTGATGTTTCCTACAGAGATTTCTCTTGCTTGTCTCTAGAATTGTTGCAAACTGCTCTGTAAGAATGAAATTGTTTGTCTGTGTGAGGGAAACAGGCTGCTACAGTGGGGAGGGTATTTCAAAGAGGCTTTTTCCTTGTGTTTTGTCTTCATAGCAAATTGTTTGAATCAAATGGCTAAACAGCGCTTGTCAGCGAGTTGTGAAAAGGAATGCTTTCTCTAAGGCATTTAACTTTGAATCCTCCAAAAAAAAAAATTTTTTTTTGAACATTTAGGTAATGTGCCTTCATCATTCATATCTGTGAAGATGTTTCATGCTGCACATGCATGTCATGCAAGTTTTTGATGGCTCTTTAAAAAACATGGTTGCCTTTTCAATTGTGTGGGAAAAATGTGCAGAGCCACTAAGCTGCAATTTTCAACAGGAGGTGTTTATTGTGCAGGGAGGAAAAAAAAGGCCAGGAGACAGTGCTGAAAATCAACAGACTATTTTTATCCTTAAACCTGTGACCACTGGCCTTGTGAGCAAAGTAGCTTCTAATAAATCTTTTTCTCTAGATTACTTCTGGTTATATGAAGAATGACTTTTACAAAATAGTGACTAAAAAGATCCGCTCTTTTCTTCCCTTCTATTTTTAAACAGTTTTAGTCCTTTGTGTTTTTTAAAATATTGGATTATATTATATGTATTTCTTGTTGTTGCAAAAAAGTTCTAACACCACTTGCACCTAGAAGAAAATGTGTCTATTTGCAGGCAAATGACTAGTTCTACTTTGACTGTGATGTACTCCCACCAGCTATCTGAGAGTGAGTTATGACTACATCTTCTCTTGTCAGGTTGTATGCTGGTCAACAATGCTGGCACTTTGCATTGGATTCATATAGAAACCCTTGTAGTATTTTACCACACATCACATTTTGTGTTCCTGTTGCTTTTAAAAAGAAAGGTAGCAGGAGTCAATAAACACTGGGTCATGTTTAACTTTGTCCTGTGCAAATCTCTTCGGTCTTGTGTCTTACTGTGGCCAGGGATGCAATGGGTGGGTGCAGTGCCATGCAGCTGCATGTAGGGTGACACTGAAATCTGTATCCACGACTGTCTTCTCCTGTTGGAGAGACCTTTTTTGTTGCCCTTGGCTTGGCACATTTCCTTGGTCACTTCCTGCTATTTTGAAGTTATTTACCTTGCTAGTGACCCTCTTCTTGAAATGCCTATTTGTTTTCACGCTCCCTGTTGAACCAGATAACATTCTCACGATTCAATTGTTGTCTGATAAGTTTTATTTTTAACAGTGTTCACATCCTCCCCCTGCTACTTTTCCAGTCTGAATCCCACAGTTTTCTCCTGTGGCTGTGTGGGAGACTTCTCCTCACTCCCACTAACAGTGCAGTTGAATGAAAGCCAGGGCATTTTCACTCATTTGGTAGAGATGTGAACTTTCTGATTCCTTTGCAATGTTATGAATAGTGAGGATTTCCCTTTTCCTATTTAAAACATGATTTCTATCATAAAGGGCTTGGATTTGACTTTTGTTTTTTTTTGTTCAAGAGGGAAGAGATGTTTAAATAATTTGCCATTTATTTAAGCATTTCTTTTAGACCGAGGAGTTCTTAGAGCATATGGAGAAGACCTATGGAAAGCAGAGGGGTTTCTCTTCTGAGCATGCTCCTCAAAGAGTAAAGGTTTGTAGGGACTGCTTGAGAAGAAGCTGGCTGTTGGCCATCCAGCTGCCAAGAACTTTGAACTCTGACTAAACTTTCTCTAAGCAAATATGTTTGCAGTAATTGTTATCTCACAGCTATTTAGGGGTTTCTTTCCTCCCCCACCTACCCAAAGGGATATGGCTAAATATATTTGCACTGACAATTCTCATGACTCTTGAGAATGCATCTTATATCAGCGGTTGCACTGAAAATTGCAAAGTAGCATGACAGTGGAAGAGAGGTTAGTAAAAATTGATTCCCCTTTCCCACATACTGTTGTCTCCATGGAGTACTTCCACTTCAGAGATTTGGTTAAAACTCCCATCCTCTTCCACAAGGCATAGATAGTTTTTTTATCTATCTTGTGGAAAGCAGGGATAATTTTATCTGCATATGTCCTTATTTTACAAAAAGCTGGACATGCTAAATAAACTACACTGGGTCAACTGCAGTCAACAGCAGTTCTTACGTGGTAGCAGATACAATGGGTGCCAGCATGCCCTGTGCTCCTTTGCTGGGCACCCACAGTCTTTCTGCTAGAGAGGAGGAAATTTGTGATCCCTGATCTTAGCCAACACCCTGGACCTGATTTGACAGGAGGAGAGTAAAGAGTGTAACTGGCTCTTGAAAGCATGCTGTGTGTGGGGCTGGTGAGAAGCATGGAAAGAAAGACCCTGTAGTCCAAACTAGTAGAGCTCTGAAAAATCACTCGTGGTTCCATGGGTTCACAGCTCCCATCAGGCTGCTGGGCAGAGGGAGCGGAGCAGAGAAGTAACTTCCCCCGGAAGAGTGCCCAGCTCTGAGCACACACCATGGGAGCCCATGCAGAGTCTGGTCACTCCTGCTCTTCAGGATGGGTTATCCTCTTCCCTGGCAGAGGATGTCGAGTTGTTAAAGTGCATGAGAGACAATGAGTACTGTCATTGTCCCCTCTTGCTGAACCAAGAGATTGATTAGCTTCCTACAAGGGACTGCAGCGCCCAGAGGTTTTCTGCCAAGGACATGGTTCTGATCCACCTTGTGCCTGCGCAAGGTCTGGTTAGAATGTAATCTTGGGGGGTTAATGTGGCACACAGTGCCAGCGGGTTGCTTTTAATTCACTCAACACTGTGTTCCATGCCAGCTTTGACACCTGTCCTGCCTCTACAGTGGTTCAGTGGATGACCTGTGTTCATGACTGTGATACATGGTAACACACCACCCCCCCTACTCTAAGCAAGGGAGAAAATGCCTGCTGGTAAGAGGTACCAGCCGCTTCTTTTATGAGAAGAAAAAAAATCAAGGAAGGAAAAAAAAAGACATCTGAACAGACATTTAATAGTCAAAGGAAGAGTCTTAACAGACTTAAGCTCAGGAGTCTTCAGAGAGTTTTCAAAAGCATACTGCAAACACTTCTGTTTCAAAGCTTATGCTCCTTTATCTGTGAGAAGCTGAACACTGGCTAATTCTTTAATTAGTTCCCAACAAGATGTTTTTCTCTATAGCCAAGGCTTGCTACAGGATAATTATGTCTTTAGTTTAAAAACAAGTGTCAATACAGAAAGTTGTTTTGATTTCTCTTTCTTCTTTTTTTTTTTTTTTTTTTGCCTTCTATTTGGCTTCTGCTCTCTCCATTCTCACCTGCAGTATCTTTCCTTGATTTGGGAAAGGTTGATTACTTTATTTTTATCTTCCTCTGCTGCATGAATGGACGTGACAGAGCCAAGCCAGTACTGTGATCTGGGTGCAATTGTATGAGTGCAGTGCTTAGGTCTCTCCCAGGGCCAAGGAGATGGAGGAACCTGAGCCATCATCAGTTAAGCTGCTCAGCTTCTTAAACTGTAATAACTGTGTGGCCATGGCTACCCAAGTGCTACACTGCATGGCAAAGATCTACATTTGGAGCTTTTCAGGCTCCTGCCTCCAACCACAGTCATTACATTTATTTTAGCAGAGTTCCCAGAGCAACAAGAGATCTCCTGCTAGTTGGTCAAGAGCTGCCAAAGTCTTGACAGTGCTGAGTGGACACAAATCTTCTAGGCCTGAGTCCCACGTGGATGCTGTGGTTTAACCCCAGCCAGCAACCAAGTACCACACAGCTGCTCGCTCCCTGACCAGCTGGACTGTGGATAAGATCGAAAGGGTAAAAGCTTGAAAATCCATGGTTGAGATAAACTTGGGAAAAGGGAAAGCAAAAGCTGTGCACACTAACAAAGCAAATTATTAAGTCACTTAAAATATTCAGTCACTGGTGTTCAGCCATCTCCAGGAGAGCAGGGCCCCATCATATCTAATGGTGACTTGTGAAGACAAACACCATCACTCCAAATGCCCCCCTCTTACTCCTTCTTCCCCCCACTTTATACACTGAGCATGATGTCACGTGGTCTGGAATATCCCTTTGGTCACTTGGGGTCACCTGTCCTGGCTGTGTCTCCTCCCAGTTTCCCACACACCCCCAGCCCCTTTGCCATCGTGGTAGTACAAAAAGCAGAAAAGGTCTAGACTCTCTATTAGTATTGCTCAGCGATAAGTAAAACATCTCTGTATTATCAACCCTTTGTTCAGGACAGATCCAAAACAGCCGCTGTGAAGAAGATTAACTACCCCAGCCAAAGCCACTACTGAGACAAAAACAGGAGGGAGAGGAATTGCCCCCTCTACCCTTCTCTGATCCCTGTCTGTCAGTGTGTGGATGCAGGAGGCCAAAGGTCAGACACCAGGCTTACCCAAGGAGAGTCAGACTGGCCTCATTTATCCCACAGGAGAAAATCCTCAGTATCAGGCTACACAGCATGTCCATGTGGTAAGGGAGGAGTGTGACCTTTTGGTTGAACCCATTGAAGTTACATTTCTGAGGGAATAAATATCTTGTCATTCATTCAAGAGGAAATTTGTGTGAGCTCGGAAATGGTGGCTTCTGTCTTCAAGAAAGATGTGGAAAAAAATGTTCCCCTATCAGTCCACTGGGAAAAATAAGTATGGTCAGAGACCTACAAAATATAACCTGTGACCACAAGCTAAAAGATCTGGTGATGTTCCTTCCAGGGATAAGGAGAGTGGGAAGACAAGTGAAGGAGGAAGTAAAGCATTATAAGTCTCTTAAAATACAGGAAATGTTATTGCAAAGAATAAGGAAGTAGTTTGTTCTATATACCTGTGATGCATAACAGACAAATAATGGGATAAAATTGGAGCAAAGAAATTACGAGTCATTTGTTGGGAAAAGCCTTCTTATGGCTGGGATGCTGAACCACTGAAGTGCCTGAAGATGTTGTAGAGTTGGCCTTACCAGAGATTTGGCTGGAGAAATGTCTGCCAGGAGTGATGTAAGTAGAAGTGACTTTTTTTCTCTTGAAGCAACGAGTAAGGAGCAACCAGGCTAAATGACATGTTCCGTGTCATGGCAATGTAAGCATTATTTTGGAGCCTACATGGTCAAGGCATACCATGAAGGGAAGAGGTATGATGTTGTCCTGTTCCAGTAAGGTTATGGAGACCACTTCCGTTCATCGTTGCAGGACTAGACCAGGGCTGGCCTTCCCCAGCAGTGAAGTTTGAAGTTCAGCCCAACCCTGCCATGAGGAATTCTTCTCCCCTGCCCTTTTATTTCTGTCATGATGCACTTGCAGTTACCACAGGCACGCACTGCACAGCAGGTTGAGCTTGGTGAGCACACACCTCAGGAGGATCCTGCTGCCTGGCACTGCTCTGTGCTGAGCAGCACCCCTTATCTTTATGGGCAGCAAAGGGCTGAGCCCACATTTTCCATAGCAATGAGGCATCAGTATCTCCTTTTGAACCCTCTTCCTGTAGGATGGTTCATACAGGGAGAGGGTTCAAAAGGGTTGCACTTACCCTCTTATTTTTGTCCAAACCTAAAGCTGTGCATTCCTCTCATCCTCTTTTTTCTGTCTCAAATTCAGGAATTGCAATTTTGAGTGTGATGCCCCTTTGTATCTAGACTCAAGGTACAGTAGTAAGCAACTTCCCCTCCTGTCCAGAACAGCCATGAAGCTGTTTGAGTTCTCTGTTTTCTAGGAAAAGTGTAGTTACAGGTAATCTTCAATAATTCACTACTAATCGAAGTAATAATGGGGGGGAGGCGGGGAAAGGGAATGATGAAGAAATGTACAGTGGGGTATCAGAAGTTAACTTTTGGGGGCATGTGGTTTTAAAGGCAGGAACCTCCCCTCTCCCCACAAGTTCCTGTACTGATCAAAAAGGTTGTGTGTCTGAGAGTCAGTGTTTGCTATATCCATCAAACATTTTCTCCCCTTTGCAAACCCGTGTTGCTTTCCAAGTATATTTTAAGTAATTCTCAGTTGAGTCATTAATTCACACATCTGAAAGAACCTGAGTTAACTAATGTGATCGTAAATTTAACCACTTTGAATATCAGTACTTGAGCCTAGATGTGTTTATTATTTATATTAAATACCATGAATAGTTCTTGTAAACTTTTCTCTCACTTTCAAAACTGGCAGTTCATCAAAATTTTATATAAGGTTGGAACCTATACTATTGTTGCTGCTATAAACATGTTAATATCATAAGCTAAACATTTTCCCTTTATTGTTAGTGTATTTCCTTTGCTTAGTCTCTGCAAATGTGCCCAGGGAACATGTGAAAATTGTTGGAATCTCAGCTTCCTTTCATTCCCCTTGCCAGCAAATCATAACCGTAAGATGCAGACGAGGTCATTTTGGAGGACATGGGGGTGTCCCCAGCCTCTGCAGGTGGCATGTCTTCTCCCAGCTGGCTTGGCGTTTTGAAGGGATGGATCCCTCTGCCATCTCCACTGGCCAGAGCACCCATGCCAGCACCTGACCAACATCACCCTGTGCAGCAGCACAAAGGAGACTTCTCCCTTGCTATCTTAAGACTCAGCGTCTTAATTTGCTGTGTCCGCTGCTGATTTCAAGGTTTCTGTGCTATTATATTTATGCTCTATCTCCTGGGAGTTCAGGAATAGATAAAAGCACCCCAGCTCTGAATATCTCCTGTCTCATCACCCAGACCTGTGCTTCTGCAGCAGCAACCCCGTGATGGGTTTCTCCAAGGGCTCTGTGGGGCAAGCTGAGGCTCCTCTGTGCCTTTGGGACCCATGCAGGGCTGCAGATATAGGGTCAGTGTGTGGCCTCCCGTTCTCAGGAAATGCAGACTGGAGAGTCCTGCCCAGGCCTGGAAAATGCAGCATCTGCCACAGCATCCTAGGCATTGCACAGCTTAGGCCTTTCTGCCTCAGGCGGAGGCTCACAAAGTGCTTTTCATGGTGGCCCTGAGATGGGCTCAGTTGGTCAGAGCATAACACCAAGGTTGTGGGTTGTGGGTTCAATCCTTGTATGGGCCATTCACCAAGGAGTTGGGCTTAATGATCCTCGTGGGTCCCTTCCAACTCAGAATACTCCGTGCTGTGAGAAAACCATGAGCCATGTGGGATGGGGCTGGCTCTGCAGGACCCTCAGCAGAGTGTGACACTGGGACTGCAGGCTCTCCTCTGCCCATAAATGGTGTGCTCTTGGTTATTACCTGGGAGTTTGCAATAGAAACTGATTTTAGGCTTTTCTGCATGCTATCAAAAGCTCTTCAGATGGATTTCTTCCTCCCCAGCTTTTCTCAAGCTGAATCCAAGCCTTGCTTCTTGCTCTTTTCTCCTCCCTTGAAGGCATATCTCCACGCCATATCCTGGTGCCATCTGGAAGCACAGCACTATACTCTCCAGCCCTAGCAGCTGCTGAACACCAAAGGAATGCTTAAAAATTAATCCAACACTTGTATTTCTCATTAAAAGTGCTAAATTGTTGGTGCACAGCCCAGAAGGTCTATGTGGGTTCGTTAAATACTCTCCCCATTATTTAATAAATGACTTTACAAACAGCTAAATGCAACTACAGAATCATTAGGGAAATTGGGCAGTAATGAGGTGGAACCCCCTTTCTGTAGGTCTCCTGGAGAAGAAGGACAAAGCAAACCCATGGGCACCAGCTTCTTTCCTCCCAGGGCAGAGGGATTTCAATCAATCCCAGTTTAAAACCAGTGCAGGCACCAAATGGAGAAAGTAGTGCGTATGTCTTGGAGGCCTTTTGAGCAGTTGAGAAAACAGCCCCGGTCTGGGCGTCGTCCCAAGGGGATTCAAAGTGCTTGCTTACCATTAGGACCAAATTATCCCAGACTTAAGTACACGCAAGTCAAGCAAAATATGTTAATTGACCTGCTGAACACTCTCCCAGTTTGCACTGGAAGAAGTAGCATTCATATGTCCAAAGAGGCTTTTTCGCTCAATCCCCGCCATTTGTGTGATCTTAGTTGTGCTTTACACTGTCTCATTTTCTGCCCTTAAAAATCCAAGCAAGAAGGCAAGACCTAGTTTTAGGCAGAAACTAGCAAAATGCAGCAAAACCCAGGGGAGACTGGAGCTGTGGAGGGAACAGGAGAGTTGCCCAAAGTAGTATCTTCCAGTTTGTCAGTGTGGGCTCCTTTGATTTAGACACCATCCCAGTGACCCAGGGCACCATGAGGGGACTGACCATGTAGTACACCGTGACTGTGGCCTTTACCATGCAGGAGGGCATGCACACCTTGCACAACGAGATCCCCTGCTTTGCCTTCTTTGTGGTGGATGGGTGACCCCATGACCATGTCATTGTGCTGGCCACCCAGGCCTGGAATGCTGCTGTCAAGATACACTCCGTGGACATCCAGCAGGCAGACATGAATCTGCTGTGGGCCATGGCTGCTGGAGGAACATGTTTTCCTGTTGGAGTCCTTTGAACTCATGAGGAAACAGTTCCAGGACAAGCTCTGTAGTGTCTGAGAGCTGACAGTGTCAGGTGCCTACTTCTCACCTGGGCTAGAAGATGATCTTCAGAGGGGTGTTTGGGGTGGCTGCCCTTGCTAGGAGTAGCACAGGCAGGGAAGCAACCTCCCCAGTGGGGAGGTGTTGGGATGGGTGGCCTTTCCACTTGCTCACTTTTCCCAATGTGAGATAAGGAAAGGTTTGCAAGCATTGCAAACGTGTTTTTCTTCATCTATGCCTGGTAGCTCTGGCCCAAGCCAGGATGTTGTGGTAGCAGTCATGGGAATGTTAAAGAGCAGGAACTGCAGAGCTGGTTTCCCTGGGTGTGATAGGGTTGGGTGACACATTCCAGAGCCTTATATATATTTCACAGATCCATATATATATTTTAATGTGGCTCTAGCAGGGTCACCTCCTACACAGACACATGCATGGCATCCACTGCATGTTTGTGTTTGAGAGATTCCTGGCCACATGGTGCTGCTCAGGAGTGTCTGGCTGTGAGCCAGGAGTCTGTTTTGCACCATGACTGGTGCTGGCACAGGTCGGGACCTGTCTGTCCCTCACCATGCTGGCAGCCTTTCCTGGAGACCTGGCATTGCAACACTCTGGTGAGACCTTACCTGTTTCAGCATCTGTTGAAGGGCAAAAGGCAGCTGTCAGCCTCTTCTATGCAGTGTTCCCCTTGCCAGGGACTGCACTAGTGCCTTGGTGAGTCTCAGCTTGCTGGGTCGGAGGAGTCCAGGCTGACAAGATATTGCTTCCCAGGACCCTGATATGTTCCTGCACCTGATGCCTTTGCCTCCAATGCTCTGTCCATTTGTTTCCTGCCCTGCTGCCCAGTTCCCATTGGCTCTACAGGCTTCTGGCTGCACAGGCACTCAGACCTGGCTCCTACAGCATGTTCCAGCTGAGCTCAAGCTTATGCTTACTCAGCTCAAGCTATTAGCAATATCAATTAATACCCAGTGTTGATTTAGCACTTGGGTAACTTAGAAAGCTGGGGCGGTCCAGAAACCTTCCCTGCACAGTGCCCACATCTGCTCTGGAAATCAACAGGTGAGTGTTGGGGCTGGAAGGGCTGGGGCTGTGTGGGTTGTCCTGGTGGCTATGACTGCAGTGACAGGACACGTGCCAGAGCCAGGGTCCCCATGTGCCCAACTGATCTAATGCCTGTTCTGTCTTTCTGGGGTGGACCTGTGTGTGGAGCAGGAGCATGGCTGCCAGCACATCTGCATCAGCACCCCTGGCTCCTTCTACTGCGAGTGCAACCCAGGCTACAGGCTCAATGTGGGTGGAAAAACCTATTCTTTTAAGAACCCTTTTAAAATTCTATTCTTGTAGGGGGCTTGTAGTTACGAGTCTCATGGAGGGAAGCTGAAATGCATCAGAGGACCCAGGGAGGCCAGCAGCAACCTGCGTGCTCTATTCACTTGGCTGCTGCCACCTGGTTTGGTAATGATTACAGACATTCAGCATTTCTAAATCCTGGCCAGTCACCTGGTCATTACAGTGCCTTGTGCATTGTTCCCGTTCTTGCCGAGGCTACCATGGGCTCGTGAGCTGTCCTGCAGGCTATTGAAGCACATGAGCCTCACCTACAGCTGTCTGTGGAATGTTTATGTACCCAGAATCTGCCCGTGACTGTGAACAGAGACCCAGGAACATCCCCATTCTCAGTACCACCCCTGGGCCACTGAATGACTTTGGACTGCTTTTCCCAAAGCTACCCTGACTGGCCCTTAATAGCCTTAGAGTGACATGTTAGCGTAGAGACAGGTGGCAGAACAGGACACCACAAACTGCAGATATATGGGCCCAATGCCAGTGACTTTGCATATCCTTTAATTTAGAATTATTGATGACATTGCTTGTCAGGTTTAGTGGGGTGCCCAGAGTTGAGCAGGTGGGGACATTGAGCAACCTTTGCTAGAAGAACAAGTCTTGCAGATCAAACTTAAACTGCAAGAGTGAGCCATGACACGGTTGTTGCCTGTCCTCCATGCAAGACTACAGCTTGAATGTCCTTCAGTTGTTCACCTGCAGTATTAAAACATACTTGCCATGGAGAAACGTGCACAATGGAAGCAATCTAACTTGTCTTTCCTGAGCACCTGGTGCTCTGCAAGCAGCTGCTCAACATTTTCTGTCATGGTTCTGGTTGCACCCTGAAAGAAATTACCTTCTGCCAGTATTTAAGAGGAAATTTCTGTACAATGCTTCTCACTGATGTCTGAGGAATGTGAAATTTTCCTATTAGAAATGTCTCAGGACATAAAAAACCGTAATCTTGAAAAGAATTTAGTATGAATCCTAGACAGAAAGTAGTACCAAAGCCATTCAAACCTTTTATTTTTATTCTCTGCAGTAATTAATTGCACATAACAGAGCCTACACTTGCCCTTTTAAGTATCAGAAGAAAGATTATGAGAAAAGTTCAATAAATCAAACATGGAAGTGTTGCCACCAAGTGGTACAAGCTGTATTAGGCAAGGGCTCATAACTTTGAGATCACAGCAACGTATCTGAGATGCCCTGATGTTTCATAAAAAGGTTCCTTGTTTAGCTATCTTTTTGTGTGTGTCTTTGATTTACTTTATTTCCCATGATGTTAAATGATGATGCTTGTGCCCACTTCCATGGAGCCACAGAGTGTGACATGCCTCTTTCAGCTTCCTCTGGAGCTGCAGGCAGTGGAGAGGCAAATACAAAGGGCCTTCTGGATGTATGGGACTCTCATGGCAGTCTTAGCTGCAGTCCCCTGTCTTGTTGGGATGTGGCATATCCCTCCTTCCTCAGCCTCACATGTGAGCAGAGAGAGTGGCCCTGCAGTGCAATGTGTCCCCCAGGCCTGGTAGACTGACAGAAATTTCCCAGCCCTTCTCTGACATTTCTAGTGCAACCCATTCTGAGGAACTTGGGCACTTTTGAAATCATCTGCAGATTAATATGGTTTGTAAACGATGCTTATGTGTGTGCTGAGGTGTTTTGTTTTTCAGCTAAAGTATTAAGTACGTTGTACTTTAGCCATATATTTTTCATTACTGTGCAGGAGCTGAATAATGCCCTTTGCTTCCCTGCTGTTTAGAAAGCCTAGATTATTAAAAAAAAAAAAGATATTTTTTTGTGGAAACAAGACTGAGGTTCTTCTTTGCTATTTATGTTGTGAGGCACACATTATTCTTAAGAGATGTCTCTCCCATGGGGTCAGGGCTCCCCAGAGGCACTTGGGGCACAAGGCAGCAAAAGGCAGTGTAGAGAGGGCTGCAGAGACTTGTGCACGTGCACACACAGATCCCATCTCTGGACAGGCATATTTCAATCCTGGCACGTGCGAGGGGTGCAGAGGGTCTGCAGGTCTCATACCCTTCTGCTTCCCACGCAGTGTGGCCTCTGGCAGCAGCAAACTGACCAGCTGAGTGGTCCTTTCTGCTGGTGGGTGGGAAGATGAGGGTGGTGCAGGAGGGCGGAGAACTGAAAGTTGTGGTGGGCCCTCATATAGATAGTGGTGATAGTGCAATGCTGGATTGGCTGCTTGGATAAGTCAAACATCTGGGATAGGAGCCCAACAAAAAAAATTCAGGTAAAAAGGATGCTTTTTCAAAGCTGACATCTCTTCTCAGCTTTTTTCCTCAACAACCTCTCCCTTTCTCTCTGTCGTGTGTTTCTTAGAGTGCAAACCTGAAGTACTCCTCTTTTTTTTTTTTTTTTAACATTTTCAGTGTTGCCAGCATTATCTTCAGACTAAGCAAATGATAGCAAAAGGCAGAATCAGTTACCAAGCTCCTTTTATCCCCTGGTGTAGTCTTCATTAACTACAAATCACAGTAGAGGAGTTAAATTAATGCAGCTGATCAGCTGAAAGGAACCACTAGAAGAGAATTGGTGTGTATTGTTGAAACTTAACAGGAGAAAAGGTCTCCAAAAATCTTGCTGCATGGTTTCCAAAGCTCTTACAAATGTGACTGTAAGTATATTTCAATTTTATTTTTTGACATTATAAAGAGAATTAAAATAAATGCAAAGGGTGATGTTAACCTGAATAACACTTAGTATTGTTACCCAGAGGGAAAGGATTAAAGTTAAGATTATATGCATATAAAATATGTCTTAACAGGAGCAGGGGGATTTGCCTAAAATGGCTTATATTTTAGTCTGTTATACAGGGTAACTTCAACATGAAAATTTTTGAATAGCTAATTGTTTTCCAATATGATGTCTCCTCTTTAGACATCACAACTGCGTACAGTTCTTCCACTTCTTATTTTTACTACTGCTCCTTTAATAAAGAATTAATACAGATAAATAAGCAGACAATTTAATATAATAAATTCACTGTCAAATGAAGTAATTATTTTGGAAAATATTATAGGAAAATTAGGTTTTCTTTGTTTTCCTGTGAGATATTGCAAATGGAAGAGGCCAAATCTTGAGACAGAGTTTATACATGGCTATATCTGTGTATCTGTTGCATCTGTATTCATAAACAAAATATATACTTTTTTTCCCCTCTGTTGAATTTTTTCTCTTACTGAGGAGAGAAACATATATAGAAACTGTCATAAAACCACATAAAAATGAAGCACAAAGGAATCACTGGACAACTATGACTTCAACTATAATTCTGTTCATCAACAAAGAGTAGTTTTAAGCAAGATATTTGATAACTAGACAACTATTTAGAACTGTCTTATTTTTATTGACATTTTACAAAATTCAGGAAGCTTTCTAGCTGTTTCTGCTTTTGCTTATGGTATAGATACAGTGCCTGTACTGCAGTTGCTAAATCTCTAGTGAAGCTCTGTATCTTGTTGGAAAAAAGAGAAACAAAATAAAATAAAGGTAAACCAAGAAGCTCAAGTATTTTGGTTGAGCAGAGTGGGCATATTTTGGTGATTAAAACGGTAGGATAAATATTATATAGTGGGGTGAGAACAGATTTGGAGCCAATTTACCCAACAGAAATGACCATGAACAATAGGCAATGCAAAAGCAGCAAAGACATGTTCTGCTTTTTTTCAAGGCAGTAGGTGACAGATGTGGCACGCAGCATGCCAAGGGCCAGGATTGTCATCTTTGGACCCATCCCAGTCCTGCTGATCCTGTGTGCATCTGGATGCAGATGCACTCAATCCATCAGGGAGGAGGGGGTGAATGATTGGGTTTGCCACTACTGTCTTGCATGGCAACTGAATTAGGTACATGGTCTTCCAGATCAACCTTTCCAGGTATCTGGGGGGTCAAAGAATCAGAATCATTTAAGTTGGAAAAGACCTCTAAGTTCAACCAGCACCACTGCGTTTGTCATGTCTGTGGTTTGCTTCTCTAACTGGACTGCAAATAAGGATTAAACCTTGATAGCGACCTCTGAAGAGCAGCAAAGAGAAAGAGTTTCTGGCCCTGAATGTTTCACTTAATTTATTTGTTTTGCAGCTGTTTTTGAAGGAAGGGGAAAAATTATCATGGGGCATTAAAGCTGAAATATCTAAACTTTCCTTCTTTTTGGTGTGTAAGAGGAGTCTTAAGCATTTAAGTAATTGAGCTATATGGCTAATCTGCTTTCAACCCTGAACTTTAAATTAGGTGAAAATATATTAAAGGATTATAAAATAATTTTCATATTAGAACTACAGGGCATGAACATCAACAAAAAAGACCTTTTGAGACACTCCTCTTGCACACTGAGTGAGCAGGTACATTGGGGAAGCCTGTTTCCATACATGTCATTTCACCACTATGGCGTCTTGTCCTGCCATGTCCCCAGGGTAACACACAGCAGGAAAGAATGCTGTCACACAGAGCTGCTGCAAGTTTTCGAAGATATCTCAAGCACTTGTACTTAGAGGAAGCAACAAAGATGGTGAAGGGCCTTGAGGGGAAACTGTATGAGAGTGGCTGAGGTCACTTGGTCTGTTCAGCCTGGAGAAGAGGAGATTGAGGAGAGAGCTCTTTGCAGTTACAAATTCCTCGTGAGGGGAAGAGGAGAGGCAAGCACTGAGGTTTTTTCTGTGGTGACCAGTGACAGTCAAGGGAATGGTCTGAAGTTGTGTCAGGAGAGGGTTAGGTTGGATATTAGGAAAAAGTTCTTCACCCAGAGGGTGGTTGGGCACTGGAACAGGCTCCCCAGGGAAGTGGTCACAGCACCAAGCCTGACAGAGTTTGAGAAGCATTTGGATAATACTCTCAGGCACCGGTTGTGACTCTTGGGGATGTTCCTGTGCAGGGCCAGGATTTGGACCCATGATCCTTATGGATCCCTTCCAACTCACCAGATTCTGTGCTTCCGTGACATCCTTACATTGCTGAGGTTTTATTTCTTCTTCTTTATTTTTTAAAAAATTTTAAAATTTATTTTAATTTT
>WEKY01004340.1:66151-193942 GCA_013390045.1 Picathartes gymnocephalus | reverse complement strand
ATTTGCAGGGCTTAGTACAAGAGACGACTTCGTTGGAATATGCGACAGTACTCAGGAACGGACCCTGACAGTATAGCAGGGCAAGCCCTACTTAAAATGCACTTTGTCATGCGAGCCTGGCTGGACATCCGGAGAAAGTTGGAGAAGATCGAGGAATGGCAGGACAGAGAGCTGGATGGATTGCTTAGAGAAGCCCAAAAGGTATACATACGGAGGGATGAGGAGAGAGTGAATGCCGAAGTTAAGGTAACGTTAACGACTCGAGAAAGCCACCCTACACAACAGCCTCACCCTGATACAAGAGAAAAAAGGAGGGAGTGAGATCCCGTGTGTGGAGGTTGATGAGCCTACAGACCCAAAATCAGCTGGAATCCCCTGGAGGAACGAACCAAGAAAAGAAACAACGCTTAGGTTGTGGTGACCAAAAAAGCCTCTCCCAGGATGCTTTGTTCTGTTATGCAAACGTACCCCAGTTCTGACTCTCCATGTGGTCTGTTATTTCCCTGCCCCTTTTCCTCCCTATATGGTTTGGACCCGGAATGTTCTCTTTCCCCTGGCCCCTAATTGGCCCCGCTTCCCTGGCCACTCCTTCCCTGTTTTCCCATTGGCCCTCTTACCCTGACCCTGCCTATGCACCACCCCCTGGCCCTCCACCCATTGGTCCTGATGCTCCCTCTGCCCCTACCCTCCCGGTTTAAAACCCTTGTGCTCTTCCCGTTTCTCTGTCTTTGTCTCTGGGACCTTTCACATGTGGCCAGAATAAACCCTCTTTGTGGAACCTCATATGAAGACCCTTCTTGTTTCTTCACCATCAGCTACTCCAACAGCTACCCAGCATGTCCGTGTGTGTGTGTGCTGTCTCCTCTGGGAGTGCCTGCATGCCTGCGACACCAGAGCAGCTCCTACTGCTAGGAACACTTCTGGAAGGTTGCGGCACCTCACAACTGCCTGCTGCAACACCCGTGAGATCCAGAACTAAGAACTTGAACTTGGTGAATGGGGAGTGCTTTTAGTGTGATGAAAAAGGACACTACAAAAGAGACTGCAGACAATGAGTTAGAGACCAAAGGATGTTCAAGGAAATCCATACAGAGAATCCTGAAGATTAGGGGTGTCAGGGGCTCTACCTCCTGGGGAATAATTACCATCTTGAGCCCTTGGTAAACCTACAAGTAGGACCCCAGGATGAGGAATATGAGTTTCTTGGTAGATACTGGGGTGGAACAAACATCTATAACCAGGGTAGCAAATGGATACAAAACCAGCAGGGAAACAATGCGAGTGGTGGGGGCTAAAGGTACTGTTGACCACTGAGATGGCTGTACAAATGAGAGAGAGAGAGTAGACCCATGTGAGCCACATCAAAGGGCCGGTACCTGAGCCAGAGACCCATTTTACAACCCCACCTCCAAGAAAACCACTGAAATCAGAAGGGTGAACCCGAGTAACGGGCTCCGGACTATCCAGAACGCCGGACCTGTCAATGACCCAGTTACAACAATAAAACTCCTTAAAGTTTGATTTGTTGACAAATCTACTCTTTTTTTGTTGATAAACTTTGAGATGTTGACCAGTTTACTTCTTTGTTGAGAAGTTTTACCTCTTTTCCTTGCAGATAAGTTTACTCCCTGCATACTAATAAGTGTGGAGATTTGGACTCCTCTGGGACAGGACAGAGACCTGTAGTATCAGGAGCAGCTAGGAAAGAGAGGAAGACAACAGAGGGCAAGACCGGATGGTAGTGGCTTTCACCACACGGAACAAATCCACCGCAGCCTGCAACCCTGCAGGTATGGAGGCTGGGAGAGCCTACCACACCGGACCTCTGAGATGTCTTCTCCTAATCAGACTGCTTTTTACCACCAAGACGCGAACCGAATCCTGCCATAAATGTTACCGACCTATCTATTCAGGAGAGAATCAAGGATCTTTACTGAGAACTCATTCTCACTTGGATGACGCCTGCTATAATCCAGCCCAAGTAACCACCTGTGAAGAAAATGGATAAACATACTGGATAGCAGAAAATCTAGGAGACCATGGGCAGAGAGCTAGTGGGGACTGCCCTGAAGGCGAACGGTGGGTGTGTTTTGAACACAGGTTGGGTGGAGAAATAGTGGAAGGGGGGGGTATATTATCAAGACTTGGTAAGAGAGCAAACACTGACAACAGAAAAGCTGAGGAGCAACTTAAGATCGGTAGAGGAAGACTAGGAGATCCTGAAACAGGGTAAGAACTTGTTTGTAGATCTGAGACAACTGGTAGAGAATTTAACATTACCAACTGTTGGATTTGTGGGAGGACCCTGATGTCAGAGGTATGGCCCTGGAGAGGAAGCAGTTTAAGACCTTTAGAGTTTCTAAAATGGGAATATGTGTTCCGCAGGAGAAAGACTGCTAGAGAAGAATGGGTCTTGAATGCCCCAGTGATTGGTGAGGAATGCCTCTCAGGAGTGAGGGCACACACAGTCTAGAAGATACTTGGTAACAAATGGCTCTGCCACTTGGTGGATACCAAGGGAGCCAGAGATAAATTGCATGAAACACAAAAAGGGAGGAAAATGTGTCAGGAATCCCAGGGAGAGATTATACCAATGTTATGCGCCCCAGGGAAAAACCATTAGACTGCAGTCCCTGAGGTGTCCCGATTTTGGAAAAATATAAAAAACAAGGAAGAGCAATTTTGGGAAGCTCCACGAGAAATTTTGTTTTGGCTCTGTCAAGAGAGAGCATATCCCATATTGCCCTCCCAATGGAAGGGTAGTGGTACCTTGGGCATCATACAGCTGGGATTCTTCCTGCTAATGGAACAGGAAGGGAAAGATCTACGGGTCCCGCTGTATGATGACCTAAGAGGAGAAAAGAGGCAAATAACAAAATCCTCCCAAAGATGGGGAGATGAAGAATGGCCCCCTGAGAGGATTACAGAAATGTATGGGCCGGTGACTTGGGCACAAGATGGGAGCTGGGGCTATCACACCCTGATCTACATGTTAAACTGCATCATACGGCTGCAAGCCATGCTAGCTAGAAGTCATCTCTAACCAGACCACCTTTGCCCTGGAGTTAATAATATATCAACAAAGGCAAGTGAGGGCAGCTATATATCAAAACTGACTGGCCTTAGACTATCTGTTGGCTGAGGAAGGCGGGGTATGCGGGAAATTAAATACGTCAGACTGTTGTCTAAAGATCGATGGCAATGGGGATGCCGTCCTGGACATAGCCCGGAACATCCGGAAGATAGCCCATGTTCTGGTCCAAAAGTGGGATTCACCTTTCAAAAAGGGCTGGTGGGAAGACTGGTTAAGCTTGGGGTGGGGAAGGAAAATGGGATTCTTCCTCCTATGCTCCCTAGCAGGGCTGATGTTTCTCCTATGCATAACTCCCTGTATAATCAAGCTAGTCACCCACACCATCCAGAAGATGATAAGAGTAGCCACCACTAAGAAAATAGTGATATTAGAACAGGAAAATTATGAAGAAAGCACCCTCCAAGAAGCCAAACTGATATGGGAAAAATACTAACGTTTCCATAAAATCAGGGAGATATATGAAAGTCACACGTAGGTCAAAAAGAGAAAAGGAGGGATTGTTATAAATGACCAAAGGGTGAAACTGACTTTCGTATGTGAGATGAACAAGTTATATAAGGTTAATGAGCTAAATGGTTACTGTTAACGAAATGAATAAGTTAATGAGTTAAATGGTTATTGTTTATGTTAAGTTATATAAGTTGAATCATTACGTAAAAGTAAAATCACATACTGTAGTGTTGCCATTCCCTTTCTGTACTCCCGTTGTTGTATTATTTGACATTTGTTAAAATGTAAAATGCAATTTAATAGGGACAAAATGGCTGCTGAGAGTTGGCAGAGACTTTCTAGAAAGTTCCCTGGGGAGTGTCAATCAGGACACCAGTTAAGCCTGGGCCCCTCCCATTTTTACTATCGAGCATGCTTCATAGGGTGGGCCCAAAGCAGACTGCCTTGTATGGGCAGAGCAAAGAGCGGGCCGAGAACATGGAGAACCAGGATTGGACAATTGTATCAATGCTTCCTAAGGCTATAAAAGGAGCTGCACAAGCAGTAAGGGGTGTGCCTCTGGCCAGACCAGCCATGCACCTAGTACTCCATGTTTGTCTTGTGGGTATCCCTAATTGTTAATTACTTCTATGTTAATAAATTACAAAACTTGACATCGTGGAGTGTCGTTCTTCACACTGAACCTTAACCCTTGGAGAAAAGTTGATGTGGCAGCCCCTGGTTTGTGCTTCACTGGCTGTTCCCCTACCAGGTATCAAAGGAGTGATCTACGCAACGCATCCCATGGGATATGGAAACCTCAGGACTGTTTGAAACCTGGAATACTCTGCAGAGGCCTGGAAGAAGATGGCCCCAGTTTCTGTGTGAGGCCAGCTGGTATTTCAGGCTGCCCTGAGCGGTCAGTGTTGGGATCCCACCAGAGCTCTGCTCTGGGCAGGGCAGGCTCTGGTATGAGCCATTCTGTATGAGCAACTCCTGCTCTGCTGCCATGCCATGCAACCATGGACACGCATATCCACTAGAGCTGACAGAAGCCAAAATCATACAGCACATGCTCCTTTATCTGATAAACATCAGCTTTTCCCTGTAAGAGCTACTTATTGAAACATTTCAGAATCATGGCTTAAAACCAGCTTAGCACAAGGGCCCCTTTGCAGCAAACCAGCAGGACATGGCACCACTGAGGACTCTTTCTACAGGAACATCTTTTGTGGTCCTGCAACACCTGCCGGAATTCACTGGCTCCCTCTGGTTGCTCCACAAAGTCTGGTCCAATTCCACTGCCACTCTCACCTGGCTCTGAGGGCACTACAGCAGCCTCTGCTGTTGACACCTTCTCCGTCCCCAAAGCTTTCAGTTCTTAGCCAACCCATGGTACTCAGCCACCTCCTCGACCTTCATATGCCAGGAATGTGGGTTCCCTCCCACAGCACCTTTTGCTGCTGGACAGATGTTTCATTTCACCAATACCTGCTCCTGCAGGACCTTTGTCATCTATCCAACAACATCAGCTGCTCCCCAGGCAGTGATGCTCACTCCAGCTGGGCCCTTTTAAAAGACACAGCCAGGCCAGCAGACAACTGCTGCAGCCCACGTGGCAACCAGGGCAGGGCTAGGGCCTTCACAAGTGGAATTTATTTTCCTTACACACTAAATTAGACATATGTTTAAAAAACTCCCACTGGCCTGTCACTCTCTTTGTTTTTATTTAAATATTTTGCCATTGGGGAAATGTCAGGCTGGTATAAATCTAGGAACAAACTACATCCTCAAACGCACTGCTGCTACTTCGAGTGTTTGGAGAACTTTCTGCCAAAAGATTTGATATCCAGAACCCCCATTAAAAAAGGATTACACACACACAAAGCCCTACAGAAAAAGCTCACTGGTTTCTGCAATTCTGTAAAACACAATCCTATGTGTGAAAAAAAACCCAAAAATAAAACCAAAACCACAACCAACCAACCAACCAGAAAACAATAGCCTGAAAAACTTTTTTACCTTTGCAGTTGGGTGAATACTTTAAGAAGTCTTTTTAAGCCAACCTTTTTTTGGCTGTTGTTTTTGGTCTGTGATTTCCTGCAGCCAGTGACAGCTGTAACATGTCACATTAATCACATCTGTGCCATTGTCTGAGTGGGGTTGTTCATATGAATAACGCAAAGTCACATCCTTAGTCCTCCAGCAGGGGTCATGTTTTGATGGCAAATGAAACTCCAGCTTCTCCCTAAACCGAGCTTTAAAAAACCAAATTAAACTGCACAGTTACAGAGCTGGATCATTAAAGGTCAACCACGCGAGCAGGTGTGGGTTCATTGGTCAAAGTGCTCCACCCCACTTGTAATCAGTCTCGGTGGTAATTTCATTAGTGCCTGAGGAAAAGACAGGCCAGGAGAGGCAGGTGATGGGGCAGGGTGCACATGGCAGGGCAGGGGGCTCTTAATCCCAGCAGGGTAATGGCCCATGGAAGTGCTAAAAGAACGGTGCTGTGAGCAGCTCTCCGGGCTCCTGGCTTCAGCAGCATTTCAGTTACAAGTAATTGCCCGTGGATTTCTTTCCCCTTGTTAGGCTGCAGCGTGTGGGGAAGGATTCTGCTGCAGTGCCCCATGCTGCAATGCCACACACTGCTGCACCTCCTGAGCATCCAGGGACAGGCAGGGGACAGAAAAGGGACCTGCACGGGCCCAAGCCTGGCCTCAGGGTGACTTTAGCTATAAACTACAGGGACAGCCCAAGTGGAAAACAACTCATAACCACCAAGGTACTGCTTCTATGGCAACAGAGGGACAGAGGACACCCCTCCTTTGCTTGGACATTCCCCTCATCATCACTTGTTTGCCCTTCTCTTTGCACTTTGTGTTGCTGACTTGTTCTTTGATGTGGGACCTTTTCACTAGTGAAATGTTGCTTTTACTTAAAAGCAATATCCCACACAAGTGAACATCCCTTTCCACAATACATAACCTTCCCACCCTGAACAATTTCAGTCAGAAGTTGACAGAATGTAGGTACTAATTTTCCCAGAATCTCTCTGCTTTTATTATTTAGGTGACTTGGATGAGTCCCCTGTCCATTCAGGAAGCACAAATTCTTTGCTGTAGAGAGTCTACAGATTGCTTATCAGGGAGGGGTATTTGGGGTGACCTCTGTTCCATGTGCAACACTCTGATCAGGACTCCTCCACCCCAGTTCCCTGTTCCTTTGGAGATGGCAGCCCAGGATGCCTGTGCCGGTGAGGGGCACTGGCACTCAGTGTTAATGCATAACCTCAGTGTGCCTGAGGCCAGTACTCATGGAATGGAACTGCTGTTCCAGGTTTCTGTACAACCACTACCCACCCCTTAAGCCTCCTGAGCAACGGCTTTGCAGTTATTAAGGGTGCAGTTAATCAGAAGAACAGCTCCAGATTTAATAAGCAAGTAAGGAAGGCATGCTAAAGGGACTGAGGGGAGAGGAAAGATCAAAACTCTAAAGCTGCCCAAACTGATGTGGGATTTTGGGCAAACTCTTGGCATTGCTACTCCTTGTCCGTGTAACAATCAATGCCACTAGCTCACTGGAGCTCAGGTTCATTTTAAGGCTCTCAGGCAGCAGAATGAAGAGCATTAGTCTGCAAACTTTAGTCAAGATAATACAAAATTATTTAGGTCAACAAAAACTAAGACCTTCTGCAAAGACTTACAGAAAGATCCCAGAATGTTGAGGAACTGGCCAATAAAATATCAGAAGGAATTCATAGTAAAACACACAAAAATTAAAAATTAAGCCAAACACATAGATGTGGAATGGCCTCTAAACTAGGATACAGATCAGGATCATTCACTTCAGGAAAAAAGAAGTGGGATGTCTGAGCCAAAAATGACCCCAGCAGGATGTGGTCAGGCAGCTCAAGCCCAGCCCAATGGCTCAGCTCTGTTCTGCTTGTGACATGTCCCCATCCCAGGAATCAGGCAGGACTTGAGGGCAGGGGAGAGCAGACCCATACCCCCTTCCCAGGTCTGCCCCGAGCTGTGTGTGTGTCCCAGGGCACCGCAGGCCCTGTGGGGAGCTGAAGGCAGGACTGCAGCCACAGCTCTGTGGGGATGTGCCTGACCCCTCCCTCAGCTCCTGGTGGCAAATCCCCTCCAGATCCCAGAGGGTCAAGCCACCACTTGCACACCACCCCACACCTTCCAAGAAATGCCTTCATCCCAGGCCCTGATTCCAGCCAGAGGCTTGGGGAAATGCCGAGATCCTCTGGTGCTTCAGTAGGTTGGTAACAGGCAGGGGCTGCACCTTCACTTCCCTCTTCCAGGTGCTCTGATGGCTCCTCTGGCTGCACTACAGGTAGAAGTCCCTGGTCTACATCAGGTTTTCATTAAAGAACTCCTCTCCTCATTTCCAATCCAGCATGTCTGAGGAGCTTGGCTGAAATTTTAGCATCGTTAACACCCCATCAATGCTGTGTGAAACATGCCTGTAGGCCAACGCTGGGGAAGTATCCATCTGGAATCCATCCCTGGCATGGATCAAAGTCACATGAGAGCCTGCCCCTGGACATTCCGGTGACTCTCCTGTGGGGAAAGGAGGCTGCAGGAGTCCTAAGCACTTGAGACATCTGATCAGGTCTAGCTGTCAGTAGGCCAAGCTCTGTCCATGAATATGCTCATCTGACCAGAAAAAGCCAGGTGAAGCCTTACCGCTTTGCAAGATAAAACAAAGCTGAAGATTCCAGCACAGAGCAAGTCCCAGCTGAAGGGGAAAAGCCTGAACTCTTGCAGTTAATCTGAGGAGGAAGAAGAGCAGACATTCAGCAGCTGGCTGAACTAAGGAGCAAATCAGTGCAGAAGTGGGATAGGGAAAGAAGGTATTCCTACACAAAACATCTGCTTTGTTCCTCTTGTACGTTGTGTCAAGGCAGCAGGGAAGGAACTGTAAAATCTAGAACAACTTTTTTCAGAGCCTAATAAAAAATGCAGGCCATAAATGCATTACATCTCAAAAACACTTCTTCAGTGCATCCAGGGCCTACACAAAAGTGACCAGGCACATTGATCCAGCTGGGGACAGAGCCACTGTATCCAGTTTTCTTTGTTGGCCTGGACCAAATTCTGAACTTCTGCAGAGATGTGCAATTTCCACTGACCAGAACAGTGCAGAGGAAGGGAGTTTCATTTAGGACAGTGCATGATAGGTTCCCACACAGCGAGCTGGCTGAAGGCTAAATTATCTGCTTCAGAGCAGTGAAGGATTGATACGCTTGAACTCTGTAAGCTTGGAATTACTCAAACACCTCCTCTGACTTCAAGACTTTGGAAATAAATCAGAAGGGGGTTGATTAATGCAAAGCTCACACCCTGCTCCCCCTTAAGGCTCAAGAATTCAGGCATGGCATCTTTGATCCAAGACCTTGCAATTGTATCTGCTGTGCCTGTCTCATGAAATGAACTCCTTTCCCAGAGATTTTAACTCTGGCAGCACTTGGCCTTCAACACATATCAGCTGATGTACAGTGCTTGTCTGGACACATTTGGACCAGTCCTAATTCTATGTTCCTTTCTTCTCTCCTCTGCTTTCCAAATAACCATCCATGACTGTTTACTTTGGCAATGCCTGCAAAAAAAAAATAGTATCAATGAAAAGGCAAAATCCATTAGGAAAAGCCAGCTGAGTGCTAAAAGGCCCCTAATCAGTAGAAAGTTTAAAGAGCACCGCTCGGAGAGGGGCTGTGGTGCCTTTCCAACACCTCCCCAGCAATGTGTGAGGCTATGACATGTCAGAGTGAAGCCCCAAACACAGGCACGCTGCCAGTGGAGCTGTTTCCTCAGGTCAGAGCCTGTGTCCGGCTGGGTGCTGGGGAGGGAGCTGCTGATGGAGGAACAGCGGCATCACAGCAAATAACTGCAACCAAACTGGTAAAAGTTCACCCAGCTGCTTCCAGCCTCAGCTCTTCTCAGCCAAAGAAAGACAGAGAGGGCTGATTTCAGGTCAGCATTACAACTGGATCAAAGCAGAAACATGGGGTTTAAGGGCCACTGCAGGTCCAAGTAAGGGGATCTCAGAAAAGCAGTGCTAGAAAATCATCTGCTGCTGTGGAGAAAAAAATGCCCTCACAGCACGTCTTGTCTGAAACATTAAATTCAGCCAAGAGCTGATTATAGTTCCAGCTAAACTGCAGTTGCCCCAAAACACATCTCAGCTGTGGATTCCAGCTGAGAAATGACTGCTCACTTCAGCTGCATGAGGTAGCCAATGCTCCAGCCTGGGCAGATTTACTTCCTTTGAGCTGCAAATATTTCAAACCACCATTGTCCAACATTTCACAAGTGCACTGAATAACAGATTTCAAAGCATCACAAAGAAGTCAACAAACCACTCCCTTCAGTTCCCCTCTGAAGAAGAAAGTTGCATGTTTTTCTTTCAGGAAGCAATCAAAATATTTGTAATGAAACTGCTGCTCTATGAACTGTGTTTTTAAAACTTGATAGAAACAATCAGGCTCAGGTTTAGTTCATTCTTCTTCATCTTTTAGAGACTGTAATATGGAGTGTAAGGGAACTCAGGCACAATTTACCTCTAGCAGCTTTATGCCACTAAACGGTGTGCACATCACAGTACACAGCTATTTTCTGTCACCTAAGCTTTGCAGAACCCCTCCACTGTGTACAAAATTCTAAGACATGCTTTAAAAAGTGTCAATAATTGAAATTATGATGCCTTATACATCCACTGAAAACCACATAAAAAAATGTATAAAAAAAGACAAAATTAGATTTTATGCAGAATAGATGAGGGTGAAGCTTAGGAGGTAAAAACAGCCTGAAAAGTGTGCTTTCATTTTCTGTTGATTTTTTTCTCCCCAATTTTTTCACCTTCAGGTTAAAACTCATGACTTCTTATGTCTGAGCAGGCATTGCTTTTCTTCACCTGCTGGGTGTACACAGTGCCAGTGTCCCACCGCCATCCCTGCAGGGAGCAGTTCTCCCAGCCAGGTTAGGCTGAGGATGTGTCACTTGAGCAGCGAGTCTGGGAGCCTGACCCATTTGTAGCTCGTGAGCGTGAGCGTCTCTGGAACACCGAGGGTCATAAAAGCCCTTCTAAATGGGCACTTTATTGACAGAGCTCACCTTTAATGGCCTTTTTGTGAAGTTACAGCTTGGCTTTTAGGCTCTTTTTGCAATTCATCACTTAATCCATACATGCTACCTTGGCCAAGAGCTGGACAATGGGGCCCACTGTGTCTGGTTTTGTTATGGAGCAGCCGGAGTGGCTTTTAACTAAAACAACGGATCTGAAGGAGAAAAATGTATTCACCTTGAATTCCCAACGGCTTCAACTTACTTAAGGCAGCTCTGCAGACACGGGTGTGTGCAATCAATGAAATCAAAACTGCAGCCATGGAAGGATGGCAGAAAGGAGTAAGAATGTATATGCCTTTGCATGTATAAAATATGAGGGGAGGAAATGTACAGGGAGGAAGGAAACAGCTATCCTTGCAGCTAGGTCTGGAAAAGAGAATTTTTCTGATATGAAATTTTTCATTATTAAATATAAAGGTATATTAGATTGGCAGGGAAGGACTGTTACAAAGCCCTGAAACCAGCTGGGGGTTAAAGGTCCTTTCTAAAGGTCCTTTCAAAAACCATGCATCTTTCTGGTACAGATCAATCCTATAATCCATTTGTCTGTTCCTTTTTGTATGGGAGGTGAAAAGATGGTAAAACTACCCCCCTACCCGTCTTCTAATGCTGCTGCACAAAAAGCACATGGTTTGTAAGCCATGGGTACTGTGGTAGCAAAACAGGGCCAGCTCAAACCTGCTGAGACTTGGAACACATCAAACTAACTTGCTTAACTCTCCTATTGCAACAGTTTCAGGTACAGAGGGAAGAGATGGATACCCTTACTTGGGGGGAAAGGGGAAGGACTCCTTCTCTAGGCACCAGGAAGTGTGGAATTGCCTTCTGGCACTGCTGTCAATCCTTCATAGAAATCAGCAATCCTTTATCACAGAATGGCCTGGGTTGGAAGGGGTTGGAAGGGACCTTAAAGATCCTCCAGTTCCATTCCCCTGCCCTGGGCAGGGAACCTTCCACTAGCCCAGGTTGTTCAGAGCTCCACCCATTCCTTGACAGAAGCCCTTGCTTGCAGGAGGGAGTACCCCACTGAAATCCACTTGTGATCCTTCATATGCTTCCTCTTTCCAGGGTGCTGACTATATGAATCCAGTGGGAGCAGGGACACCTGGTACAAGGAAGGACTGGGCTTCAATGTTATGGAGGAAGAGCAGTATCCATATTATCACCTTTTGGCTCAGGTAGTCCAGGAACTTGTCACTTCAAGGTGGGCCCTCAAAGGGCAATCTGGCAAAGGGTAATCTGTATTTTCCCAAAACTTCAGCTATCAAATTCAGATTATTTTTCTAAATGAGATGAGATTTTTGGCTTAGATTCCAGTTAAGCTAATGTGGAAAGCTACACATCTCTGGAGGCTTCTAGAAGCACTTCAAAAGACTGAAGTAAAGTCTCGAGAAAGCCAGCAGGGAACACTATACCCTTCTGTGGAATTTATCCCACTTTAATTTGGCTGTAGGCACCCAAAGTAAAGCCACAAATCTGGCAATCAAGTAAGTGGGTGGCCAGTCCAACACTTACAGAGTAGCAACCACTGACCTCAGTTAATTTTCTTTCTACAGTTGATCCCGTTCTACAGTCAGCCTTTCCACCCACGTCCTGATTTTTATCAGGCCTTCAATCTTCCAAAGAATCTCCCTCGGAGACTGAAGCAGGACACATTCCCCCCTGTTGACTTAAACGTTAAGTGAAACCAAAGCAGGCAAGAGAAACTGGGCACCGGTGGCATTTGCCTGTGGGGCTGGAGTCCGGGCCCTGTGTGCAGCAGGCCTGCTGAAGCATTAGCTCCATTTGCTTTTTGTCTCTTAGCCCCCCACACCTGCCTGCCATTTAGCTGCCTCTGAAGGCTGGCCAAGGGACATCAGATCAAATAATAAAAGCCACATTGAAACAGTGTTTCAGCTGAAACACTGTGAGTGGAGGCGAGATGGGGCTTGGAAAAGGCTCCCTCTCAAAGAGCCCACACATACATGCGAGAAGGTCATTAACTCGTGCCTTGTGCTATCTTTGCCGTCTCCGCTCCCTCTCTCTCAATTATTACATCAGAAGGAAATGAGAGAGCACTTTGCCAAATACTAATGGACTTGATGTTTTCATAATCTCAAGTGCACAACAATCAGAGCTGTTTATTTTCCAAAGAAGATGGGAACCAGGGGAGGAGGCTGAAGACTGTGCCATTCTGTTAAGGAGGGGAAAAAAATACCCCTTATGGACAAGAGCTGAGACTGAAAAACAAGCATCCAGGAACATTCTTGCTGTAACAACTCTAGCACTCATTTCTGGGGAAAAGGTAGTGAGAGTGGTTAGATACTGTCCTGTATCAGTGCCCACTGCACAGCAACTGACAGCAAGGGTCCAAGTTGGCAGAATACTTGAGAGTCCCACTTCAGCTTGAGTTCATATGCATTGGTCTGCTTTTTTATGTCTGAATGTAATGATACTGCTACGTATTTGTTTCTGTAGAGAAGTAAGAACCATTTACTGCTGAATGAAACATGCTCAGGAGACACGATGTGACTGAGCTGACAGGAAGGGTCTCTGCAGTGACATGGAGTCAGTTCTCTTTCTTGTTCTCAGTAGCCAGTTTCCTCACAACCTGAGCTTGTGTGAAAGCTCAGGTTTTGCTTACAAAGGGAGCTTAGCAGGATACTTGTGCATTCTTAGACCTATGCTGGCGTACAAATACTGGAATTCCCCCTAAGAGCCAGCTAGGACTGTGATGCTTCTGTCCTGGAGTGACCAGGTTGTTCCCCTGGTAAAGGACTGGCATCCCATTGGGGTGTGAGGAACTATGGCGGGCTTTTGGTTTTACTAAGCGAGCCCAAGTCATCAGCAGGGAGATAAGGACACTTTGTGTTCTTCCTTGTGCTCAGATTTTAGAAGCTTCTGCCTTTGACAGGGGTTTTAAATTGTCAGTACTCTCTGGAGTTTGACAGACACCACTGACAGGAACACAGGGGCTGATGTGGGAATGACTTACCCAGTCACAGACTTATCAAAGGATCCCCCAAGAGTGTCCTCCATTCTCACACATCATCTTTCAAAGGTCATAACCAGAACAAAGGCTTTGTATAATTTAGGAGTCTTTGGGTTGAACTGGGGATTAACTGGGGATTCCTATGATCCAATCTCAGGAACCACCAGCGTTTGTCCATCCAGGCAAATATTTTGGGCCTTTGACTGGGTTAAGAAGCAAACAGGGCTCTTAACTACCACCGTTCAAGAATTTTTCACCCACTTAGTTAAATTTCAGGTGCCTTGTATAGAAAAGAGTTTAGAATCTTGTCTCCTACAAGCTTAATACTGTGTTGTGATCAAGACCAGAAGTTTTCCTGGTAGTAAAATAAAGGGCCACTTCTCTGAGGAATGAACAAAACAAATGTCAAATAGGGACAGTTTCTAGACCCCATGTTAAAAATCGAAAGGATATTTCTAAATGGTGGATCGGACAAGAGCCAAGGGCACTGGAGGAGAGGAGTGAGTGCTGCTCCTGTGCCGGCAGCTCCCGGGAGGTGTCGCCGCAGCCCAAGGCTCAAGGCGCTGGGACACACGGGCCGCGTCCTCACACTCTGTGTCCCCATTGCACCGGGACACTGGCTGTGGGCAAGGGGCCGGGGAGACACCTCAACCTCAGGTGGCAGAACCAGACTCCAGTGACACCTCCTGTGTTATGCTGTGGCAGCAGCAGGCTGAGGCTCCCAGCGCCAATCTCATTCCCACATCCCCCACTGTCAGCGCTCCCTGTGTGCACCTGGGGCTTTGCTTGCAGTGGTGCTGAGGGTGAGGGGCTCTCCCTGCTGGCCGCTGAACCTGCTGCCTGCTGGGGTGTCTTCTGTGGGTGACCTTTCTGCTAAAGCCTAATAAATGTTCAAAACCAGAGGGATTTTGGATTTGGTCTGACAAAAAACCCCTGAGATTATGTATATAGAGAGATCTGATAAAGAGCTGTTTTACTTGTATTAAATCAGACATATTTAAAGAGGCTTTCACTGAGGACATGGGTGGTGTAGAATACTGGGACTATGTCCTGAGAGTGGAAGGCAGTATCCGGCATCCTGTGCACCACAAAATTAACTTGATTTTTGGGCATCTTGAGTGCCATTAGACTTGAATGAGACACGTATGCAGCACTTGTGTCTGCGGACATCAAAGACACCCCTTTGTTGTACTTGAAAATACAGCAGCCAGTGCAACAGAAGTTCAGCACTGGCTGGTCTGGTGGTGTTTGCAAAGTACAAACTGGGCACCACTGGACAATGTAGTGTGGGGACATGTAGCCACACACATGAGACTAGGATGTTTTCTGTACACCTCTGACACAGGAATATTTTGGCAGCAAGCCTTAAACTTGTATTGTATCCCAAAATGTAAGTATAAGTTGGTATACAGGAAGAGACTAATGCAGCTGAGATAGGAAGTAATGATTATCCTTTACATAAAATTTAACTGTATATAGGAATACTGAATGTGGATGAACTGCCTGTATCATTCTCAGAAAAAGGAAACACCCCAGACTGCTGAGATCATACTTAGTAAGAGGGAGGTTAAAAATCCCCCAAAGAATCCAAGAATGCTAACACAACCCCAAAACACTGGGGAGTCACTCTAATCCTTTAGAGTTTAGAGCTGGAAACATACCTGAACTACATCATGAGTGGAAGTCCATCCTTCAAAAGGAATCAGATGCTCTGTGGCCCAAGTAGATCCTCTCTGTGTATTCATTTCTGTGCTACTCCTTAGAATCTCATGGAAGTCTCTAATTCAATGAAATCAGCCTTCTCCCACTCCCTGGCAGAGTATTCCTTCAGTCACAACTAAATTTTTCTTTACAATTCCCACCAAAAAAAGTGTGTTAATGACAAGGAGAGACAGATACAATCATCAAGGGCTGGGAACATGGGCAACAGTCTTACAGGCAGGTGTGTTCAAACATACCTGAGAGCTGGGCCATCCCACACCTGCTCTGGATCTATTCTCCCCTTGCTCTGGTCTCAAGCAAACCAGCAAGGTTAGAGCGTTTTTCCCATCAGTCTAACACTGTGTTTCTGTCCTTCACACCCACTGGTGACCCCTTCAAAGCACCTCATTTACTATTTTCAGATTCCTCCTAAGTATTTCTGGATGTACCATTCAGGAGTTCTCCTTCTAGGAGTTACACTTGCATTTTTAGTGCTCTGAGATTTCTATTAACTTTGGCCCCTTTTTTTCCTCCCTTAAGCATTTAAGTACATAGCTCAGGCAGGTACTTGTCTCACTTTAAGCAGTGGCCAAGGGCTATTTAATGATTTGGGTTTATACAGCTCACACTGCCTGCCTAAGTACCTGTGATACATGGTAAAAGCAGAAATCCTTCTGTTAGAAACAGGTTTGTGTTTAAAACAAACTAATGTACACTCAGAGTTTTCCTCCATGATAGCCAGATGAAAGCTGTCCAGTTCAAATAAGCCAGCTTCCAGTTCTCAAAACTTTCCTTCTCCTTTGGAGAGAGTGTGGAGTGTTAGTTTCTGGTTAAACCTTTTTTCAGAATCAACAGTGAGGGACAGGAGTAGTGTTGTAGTTTTTAGCTCTTTTGTCTTCATCCACTTTAGATCATAGTGGATTTTTTTACATGTTAGACTTTTCCTCCTAAAGCTTCTCAAGGCTGGAGTACTTGAATTACTGAAATATCACTGAACATCACCCTCACACAGGACAATTATGTAAGCCCTTGAAACCTTGCTTGCACTGTTTGGTTTTTTTTAACATCGCATCCTCTCCACTGTAAGTCTCTATGTGTGTAAAGATGCCCTAGAAATAGACCAACTTCATAGGTTTCAATGCTGGTGACAAAAAGAAGTTAAACTTGTAAGCAACCAATGTAATTTCTCTTGGCATTAAATGATTCTCTCACCACACAGATGGTCAAGTACCAGTACTGAGGAACGCCTTTGTTACCGTGTTGTTGGGCAGTGCAAGATTCTCCTGTTTGGCACATCTGTGTCTCAGGGTTAGAAGTGCCCAATCTCTTGCTGGGCTCTCCCCAGGCTGTACCTCCACTTGTGATCCTCCATCATGGGACTGAAGCCTGGGGAAAGAAGGGAAGGAAGGGCTGACCCAGCTGCAGGACACTGAAGTTGTTCCCATAAGCTACTCCTGACTAAAACAGAAGTTAGGGTACCTTAGAACAGGAATAGCCTATTAGAAAATACTACTCTCAAGAGAGGAGAATATTATTTTAAACAGTCATCCCTCACCTGAAATTTTGGAGTTTGATGGAGTTAATTCAAATACTTTTAGTGAAGTTACACTTCTGGGTGAACAAGGCCCACAGAAGACTGTAGCTCTCTTTAAAAAGCCTAAGTACAAGAGTGGAGATGTGGAAGAGAGGCATTGATAGCTAAAGATGTAAAAGAAAAACATGTAATGGAAGAAATGTAGAAAAATACTCCGCAGCCTTTTGACAGCTTTGGAACAGCTGTCCAGCTGCAGCATCACCCATCAGAAAAAATATCTGAAGGTCACATTTTCAGCCTCCCAGAGCACTTGAATCTAGGGCAAGTGTTATGGGGACAGATCCAGGTCTGCTACTCTGCGTGGCATTCTTCCTTTTGTGCATCACCATGGTAAACAGAGAGGGTTGCCAGGAGCCTGGATGCATTGTTTGTGTCAGTCCCTCATCCCCTCTCCCCCTCCTTCCCCAAATGCTTTCTCGGTGATTAGTTACTGAGTAGAAGGGGCTCCAGTTACCATGCAGCCTGCCATCCCTCCTCATTTTATTGGAACTAATATCCCACCTGCGATGATAAGGTTTAAACTTGTTTAATCTCCCAGCTTAGCTGTGGTGTTTTAATATTTTTAAAATGGTTGTTTCAGAAAAAGGGGGATTTAAACAGGTTTTGAATAAATAATAAAAGCCCTTCTCACAGGTTGCAATGCAGGCCAGGAGGCATGAACCATTTTCATCAGGTCAGATTTCACATTGGGTTATCCCAAGGTGGCCTGACTTTGTGGCTACGGATTTACAATGGAACAATCAGATGCAAAGCAGTTTATGGAGGAGAAACTGCTTTAATAATGCATTTCCTCCTCAGCAAACAGCAGATACAATGACATTCATAGGGAATGGGAGAGTGAACAAAGTCTCACAGGAAAGGAACCAGTTTCTCCCCAGAGTTTAATAACTCTTTTTGCCCCTACAATATATTTGGGGAGATAAAGGTTGACCTGAGAGACATCAGTGAGAAAAAAGACAGGTTTGCACATCTCAGGCCTTATAACCTGGAGCTGCATCTGCATTGTTTCAAATGTAAGGGAAAGGAAATAGGTTCTCATTTTGTGACGAAACTTCACTGGCATACACATAAGGCTCGTTGTCTGGAATAATCTGGATGAAGTGTCTCATGTTGATGTATAGAACACCTTGGTTTGTCTCTCACTCTTTGCTCCCTCGACTGGGAATGCTGTTTTCAGCCTCAAGAGGAGCACTGACAAGCTCCTGACTTCTCAGAACCAAGCCAAAGCTGTAACACCAGGCCTTCAGAAGAGTCTTGCTCTCTCAGTCCAACCCACTGGGATGCACATCAGGCTTCCAGGAGCACAGGTGTAGGACTGGGATTGTAAAGCCAGGAAAACCAGGTGAGACTTCTCTAGCTTTGTTCAAGACTTCTCCTGCACACTTAGGCATAATTTGTGTGGAAACTGGGGTAAAGTAAAGCATAGTGACTAAAGCAGGGGTGGCAAAAAGGCTGCCAGAAAGGAGCCCACTGATGCACGGCTCAGTTCCAGAAGAGCCCAAGTAGCCCCTCAGGACGACCTTAGTGCTATCCAATTCTTTTCCTAAGGCTGCAGAAAAGACAAGGTGGGCACAGAGCTGTTGTACAAATAGTGTTTATATTATTTTTGTCAAACACAGTAATTCAAAGTGGTATCAGAATGGAACTTGACTGTGGTCAGCTTTGAGTGAAGGGGGAGCCATTGTGTCTCAAAGATGGGTCATGCCAAGCTCTGAGCTTGTGCTTGCACAGATGAATTTGCAAGTGCAGCTCATAAACAAATTAGCTCTGACTGGTTCGGTTAGCCCTGCCACCCCAGATGGGCTCCTTCCTGACCTGGTGGAGAAAGAGAGGGGGAATCCAGATCACTCTGGGGAGGCAAAGAGGACAGGGAAGAGGATAATGCTTTCATTGGTGCATAAACCCCTCTCTGACATAGCTAAAAGTACCTTTGAGCTCCTAGCTCCCCCAGGAAGCTTTTATGGACAAAACAGCAAATAAGAGCAATTTACTTCACAGCATATAATCATACTTCCCATATTCTTCCCTACTTGACATAACCACAGGGCAAAAACATGTAAAATCTAGATGACATTGGGTAAATACATAATAATAACAACCGCTGCCTCCATTACACGTTCTATTTGAGGGAAAAGAGGCTGTTTCAGCATGATTTCAAGTACTACTCTAGTTCTGTATCACCTTGAAATAGTGAAGTATTATCCCTATCTTTTTTAGCAATGCCACAGAAGTCAAGTAATAACTTGCCACACACACTGTTCACTCTGTGCTAGGCCCTGTGGGCACAACCTAAATACCCTCAACTGCAGTTGTCTGCCTCGACATAAAAGCATCCTTCCTCAGCAAACCAAACAAACTCCACACCTAAATTCTTTATGGAAAGATGTGGTATTGCAGGCTGAAGGCAATGTATAAAACAGGAAAGATTTTTTAAAAGCAAGGGTGGGATAACAGTGAAATTGGGACTCATTTTTCTACTAAAATGAAGGTTGGGAAAGAGCCGAATCTCTCAGTGAAAAGATATGCAGATTACTGAGGACCATTAAAGGGATGGGTGCTTAAAACATCAATATTAAAGTGGATCTTGAACAGCAGGACAAGCCAACATCCTTCCATAGGTTCAGAATATTACATAAGAGAGCCATTCATCTCTCTGGTCATCTCATGTGTATGGAAAAACCACTTTCTTCAAGGGCCCTGTGCTAACTAAAGAATTTGTTTTCCAGTTCCTTGAATGTCAGTTTTCATTTGGGGGGGTACCAAAGGGTAAACATACATAGTTCAAACTTGTTTAGAAATGAGCTGGAGTTTAATTTTAGTAAAAGAAAGGTCTGGGCAAGTGTTATTTGCTGTTTAGCTGTAACATCACTAAATCAGACCACACTGCAGGAGAGCTCTGTAGTTAGTCTGCTACTAGATACCTGTCTGAATACAAATCACCCCTGCTAATTGCCAATAAAGCAAAGATCAATATCATATTTATTACATGTACTTCTCTGAGGCAAAATTTCACACAATGGCACAGGCTACTGTGGTGTTTCAGCTTTCCAGCTGGTATCTGTTCTTCCACAAGGTTTTATGCTCAGTTTTTCAGAGTGTACTAATTGTAGTCATCTGGTTTCAGGTCATACAAATAAAGACAGTGGGGTTTTTGTTTTGTAGGTTATGTTTTTGGTTTGTTCCCAAACAAACCAAAATGGCTACTGCTGAGCTATGCAATAAGAACACCACTGTAGGACAATGCCAGGTGAGTCCCACTTCTGATGCCCACATGTATGATGGAAACAGTTCTACCTAAAGAAACTAAGGGTCAGTTCAACTTGTGGAAATTGGAATCTGCATAAGTGGGTCTAGAATGCTTTCAGTCTGGTTTGCAAACCATTTAGCAGGAGCCAGCAACTGAACATGGCTCAAAACAAAAAAGGAGCAAACCCAATGGAAACAGCCATTTGTGAGGCAGTAATTATTCCTTGTTTAAGTGGAAGGTCACTGGAAGAAAGCAGTGTCTACAATTGGAAAAGTGACAAGTGCTGTTCACTGAAGTATTGCGGCAGATTTTTTTGGCAGTTGCTCGTACCTAGTCTTGGCCATGGCTTTGTTGTGCTGGTTAACTGTTTGTGGGGTAGCAGTACAGGCTGAAGCACTGAAATAGCTGCCTGGAAAGGTTAATTTGAACCAAAAATAAAATTACCTGCTTCAGCTGATGATCCAGCCATGTAAATCACTGTATTGCTACACAGCTGATTTCTAGCAGCTCAGATAAGTAGCTTGGAGTAATGGGATGGAGGAACCCAGGGCAAGGTCTGCTTCAGAGGAGTTTGCTGATGGTGGAAGGATACTATGGACATGCCCTTCTAATTTTCAGAGATTTGATCTGCAAATTTCATACTTCAGGAGTAAATCCTATTCACAAAGATCTTGTTAACTTCAAAAATCCCCCAAGAATGCAATTTGTAACAAAGAGCCAAGACTTAAGCTTCTGCATTAGAAGAAGAGCACTTTTGTTCAGACTTCAGATTTAAAAATACAGTAGAAACAAAAGTATATTTTTTTCCAGGTAAAATTAGCCTAGTGCTCTATGTATCAGATGCTCTGCATTGTTTTCACGGAAGCAGCTGTTCCCTGCCAGCCCCCAGTGTCCTCAGGTGCAGGACACACATATAATTTGCTCTTATACCTCAATCAGTGAGCAAGCAGAAAAATAGGAGGAAATTAATTTCTCTCGTTCCTTTTCCCTCTGTCCTATTTTTTACAAGAGCCTTTTAAAAATGTTGCTTACTATATGATTATGCACAGCAGGGGTTTGTAACAACCTCATCTTAACTCAACTACCTCTGCCCTTGCTGTGGAATGATTGGTTGCCTTGGCAATCTTCTCCATGTGGTGCTCAGGAGCTACAATTACAGTGCTTTTCTCAGTAGTGATCCTCTTAGTTCCATTTCTTAGGAGTTCAGGATAAGGAGATACAAAATGATATATATATAATGGATTTTATTGCTCCAGCTGTCTCCTTCAGCCGTGAAGGAAGCAAACCTGCACTATCTAAACCTGTTTGCTCTGCAGCAAAGAGAAAAACCCTCTGTGTAGTATGAATGACTGTATTAGCTGGAGGTCACAACCAGGTGGGTCAAGCCACCTGAAGTGATAACTGAGGCTCACATAAACCCTGAGGATTCAAGCAAGAGCCTTTTGGGCCACTCCCCAGTGAGAAGGGAGCACTGTTCTGTATTGCAGTCCATAGACTTCAGCTCAGATGTGCTGCCTTTGCAAGTGAAATGATGCCAACTTGAACTGCTGGCTCCGTAAACTCAGGCTAAATGCAGATAAGCAGGACTTCACACTGAAATGGGAGGGGCAGCTGCCTCAGCCTCCCTCAGCTCAGATTTATAGGCTAAGCCTGGTGCTAAACTACACCATCACATACTGTCTGTATGTACATAGTGATGGACAAAAATAAAACCTGTGTCAGCTCTGTGACATCAGCAAAAGTTTCAGCGATAAAAATGCACTATTTTCTTGACTGTACTTGTTCTATTGGGGTAGAAGGGGGGTTTAAAATAAAAAAATCTGTCCCTGAATTTGAATATGACAGATAACAGAGAGGGAGCAAGGTCACCAAGTAAGCAGTCACACAGTAGACCATTAATTTAGGGAGAAATCTGAGGACAGCACTGAGGTTAGTTCTATCTCTGCTCTCTGTAAGCAGTGGATGGATGCACAGAATGGCTATATATTGCTTAATCTACATGTGAGCCTCTGTATTGTGTGCCTGTGAGTACCTGAGGAAGGAGGTGTGGTTTTCTTGCTGCTGAGGTTGGCAGGCTCCAGTTCATGCTCAGGGAGGGAAGTTGTTCTCACCATGCACAAACTGTGGGGCTTCACAATAGAAACGTTTAATTGCAGCTGGCATTTTGGACACTCTCAGTGCCTGTGCCAGTGGGCACTTGGCTGATGAGAGACATCCCTTCTGACACGAGCAACGTGAAAACTGCAGAGGAGACTGAAATGCTGAACTGCTGGTTCAACAATTAAGGACCTAAAAAAAATTAAGCAGGCCTAAACAGTTCAGTTCTAACTGCTAAAACACAATCAAGCAATAGATAGGTTTCCAATTCTGTGCCCATGGGTCTCCTCTTTTTCTCTTCCCCTGCCCCCTCTGCTGTCAGTGTGACCAGAGATGTATTCTGCTCTAAGAGGGCAGACACCAGCAGCTGCTTGAGATGCCATCATTAATTAAAGTCTTGGTTCTCAAGTGCTGCTCAGATTCAGGAAAGGGTGAGAAATGCCACATTTGAAAGCCACGAAAACAGAACTCTCAACCAAAATCACTGATGCTGAGCACTTCCAGGCAGATCACACAAATGCTTGGCATACACAAAACAAATTCAAATCTGACTTGAAGGACCAAAACTCCAGAACCACCAAAAGCTCTTAATTCAATTTAGAAGCCATATGAAGAGTGTAAGAGGGAGCTCTTCTTGCACTAGATACTGTTTTAGTACCCTTTTGAAAAAGAAAATAAATGGTGAGATATTAATCTGATCTGTTAAGTTTGACACTGTATCAGTAATTTGCTCATTTTAGATCACAGGAAGTCTCTGGGCCTCGCATTAAACAGGAAACAGGACAGACAGCTATTCTTGACTTTGTTGTATCAGCACACTCTGAGCCAGGTGTGAAGTCCATGTTTGCTTTTTCTTTCAGGAACCAAGAAATCCAATAGAATAGTTGGAGCAGGTTTCTGCTTCAGCAAGGACCCAAGCTTGTTTTGGGTCAAACAAGGAGTAGCATTCATCCTCCACTTAATTGCAGCCCCCTTCAGGGCAGAAATTGGCAGCAGTTTAATGTGATGGAAGAATGTTACACATGAGCTCAGGACAAAGCAAGGAATGATGTCCCCATTGAAAATTCAATGAGACATTAATGGAGAGAAAATAATTACAGCTGGAATTTGGAGGGGATGTCAGGTTTAGCACCTCTGTACTAGCAGAGTGCTGCAGGATGTTTAGAAATCCTGCTGATCTACGTCATTACCTGCAGTGCTGCGTTGACTTGGGAGCTCTTATCGTTTATTGCTCTGGAATTCTTTTTAAAACGTATGGAATCTGACAAGATAATATCTTGAGGTAGCACACAAGCTTCAGCTGCACTTCACTGAATCTCAAAGAATCTATGCATCTTTACTTTTTTGCCCTTTTCTTTTTCTCGTGTTTGTTGCACAGTCGAAGGAAACAGCTTTTTATGTGAATGATGATTAATAAGCAACCCTGCAGACCGGTGACAGAACTGGTGCTAAGAACAGGCTCCTTTGATAGACACTTTAAAATGTGTTCTAACATGTGAAAAAGATAGGCTGTCAAGTCACCATTCAGGTGTACACCAAGATAATAATATGCATTTGAGAAAAATGATAAGGTAAAATACACATATCTACAGTATGAAGATAAATAGTGAAATACACACTTGCGTACCTCTATGTAAAGTAAGGAGAAAAAAGAAAAAAAATCCATTTAGAGTGGAATTGTGAGTAGTCTGGATATCTCCATTGCCTTGTGCTTGAAATATCATCTCAACTGAGTGCATCTTCTTGTATTTGTGCCTGAATTAAAGACAAAAAGCATTCGCAGTGTCCATGCTATCAAATTTTCCCACACGGTTGAAGGCATCTCAGGAAAGGACCTTCTTTAAAGGTTATGGCCATACTTTCAGTATATGAATTTCTAGGCAGAAATAGAAATGGGATCTTTCTGGAAAACAGCACAATTAATGGGAAGCTTCTAATGAAAATGAAGCAGCAGAATGTCTGGTTTGCTTGAGATCAACAAATTCTAATTTGGGAAGAAACTTGACAAGAAGTTGTGGACTAGTGAAAGGATAGTTGTCTTTTCCTATTTTTTGGAAGTATACTGCAGTCCAAAATCCCCTTCCCAGATTGCTACTTTGACCTCTCAAGAACCAAGTGCCCAAGCATTTGAAGTTTAACCTTAGAAACATGCAGTGAATAACAGGCATTTTTCCATTTTCAAACATCTGATAAATGTCAAGCCCTCTCCCTTTGTAAAACGTTTTTCCTTTTGTATCAGGGAAAAACAAAACAAAACAGCAATCCCCAGAATGCCAGTGTGAACCATGAAGGCAACATTCCTCACCTGAGCAGATTGCCTTGGGGAGACAGCATAGATACCCCACGTGGAGCTGTTCCAAGCTCTTCAAACCCAGCATCAAAGCAACAACCCTCTGGCCTAGAGGTGAGAAAATTATGCCCCGAGGCACAGCCTCTGTGTCAGGCAGATAGCAAGCAATGGGCTCGTAAAACAATATTTGAAGAAAGGTAAAAAAACATGAGGGAAAGGGAAGAGTTTCTTATTAGCTGCAAAGTAAGGCTTTTCGATCATCATCTCTGACAAAGAACAGCACTATTTGGACAGTAAATCACTGTGGCCCACTGAGGAACCTGGGCTGATAAGAACCTGACAGGGCAGGGAAGAGGTTCAGGGCTTGCAGGGAAAATCTTTCATTCCAAACACACACACCAGACCAGCAGAGGCAGGAGGAGCAGGTACAGGCAGGCAGTTCTGAACAGGAGGGTGAAATGGGATTTCTGCTCTTTCTAGAAAGAGAGGAAAGCCCCTCTCTGATGCTTTTAGTTGGGAATAAAGAAGGCTGCCTTCAGACTAAGGTTCTTCTGCCTATGTCTTCTTCCCATCAGTTCCTGGGTCTAGAGACACAACCCAAAATGACATTGAGTGTGTTCACACATTCCCCTTCATGCTCTGGGCAGGCAGGTGGCAGGGGATGGGTGACTTGGCATGTTGTGCATTTCCTTTTTTGGACCTGTTTACTTTGTAGTGCACGATTACCACATTCTTTCCTTTTCCACTCTTCCCTTTGGGCACCTAGCTTTGTCCCCACAGCAAGAGGGAGTTTAATATGGTGTAATTTACATTGGCAAGAAGGAGGGTGATTAGAAGAAAAGCAGATACTTCAAGAGTTTAAGCACTTTTCTCTTGATTCCTCAAACACTGTAAGTATGATATTTCACTATTCTGCAGAATTTCTGAAATCTGAAAGATCTAAATTCAAGGTGACTGGAAAAGAAAGTAACAAAAAAAGGTTTAATTAATGTTCAGTAGATCTTCTTGTTCCTTTGCCAATGCAAGGACAGATGTGGAAGACTACACTATGCCCTTGACACTGACCTTCACATTATTCCATTTTAAGTATACCATCTTTCCAGGGACTGCTCCACAGCGTTAGTGTAGAACCATCCAAACACTCATATTCCTCCTACTTCCCAGTGTTCCTCTTGTGTTCCCATTGCTCTTAAGTTTCAGAGAGCTCCATGCAAGACTGGGTGATGAGAGAGAGCCCCCCATACAATAATCTGCCCCTGAGCCTTACTGCCAGTCTTGCAAGGGTATTATTGTGCCAACAGAGCAGCAGAGAGGTTTGAAACACATTGAAGAGCTTATTTCTAAAATTTTAAGCAGTTAAGAGGCCATTGAGGCTATTCTATATCTAAAGACACAAATCAGGAATGTTGAGGTTTCCTCCCCTCTCTATTTATCTTCTACTGATCACAAATTGTCTCTCCAGCCAACACCTTGCTGCATCCTGGGTTTTTTTGTATTTTATTACTGGTCCAGCTAACCTGGCATTCACATGCTAAGCTGCAATTCACTTGCAAGCCTTCTTGGTACAGTTGAGGGAATGGGGAGGGAGAAAACATACATGGGTGTAGAAGCATTATGCCGTGCTATGAATGAGCGAAACTATATCTAGAAAGTATTAAACAGTATTTTTAAAAGGCAGGAAAACCCAACAAACAGCCAGAGCCTGCTGTCTTCCTTGTCTCCTATGGAAAAAGGGGAATTCCGGCTCCTGCCATTAGAAATAAATTGCCAGCAGCAAGGAGGTACTAACTAGTCTGACACGGTACTTTCCCCAGGAGAAGAAAATCCTGTTATAGCACCGAGAAACATTCTGACCCCAGGCAACTGATCTTAACAGTTCAGTGTCTTAAATTTAGGGAGCAAAAAGGGAATGATGATAGCACTTGCTCTTCACTGAGGCACTTGCCTCGAGAGGCCTCTCAGTCCCACTTCAGATGAACAAAGTCACTGTCCTTCTGTCAAGCACTTAGAGGCACCACAGTTCCCTAACTCCACTGATGGGGACTACTCAAACTGGGTAAACCTTGTAAATCTTCTCACTGGAGAGACAGTGTCTTGGAGCCACTATCAAATCACACAAGAGGAGTCAGATTAGATTAGATCACAGCTAAATGTATCCTAGCATCCTGTCTGTTACAATGCTCATTAGTGGATGCAAATGGAAAGCTTGTAAGAAAGAAGGCAAGTATAAAGTGATCTTGTACCAACCCAGTCTCCCCAGGAATTAGGGATTACATGACTAATGCTCTCATAACAGGGTTTCACTGCACTGAGACCCACCTTTCCTACCTCCTCTGTCTCTGCTTTGAAACTGCCACCCTCCAGACAAGATGTTTGCAGAAAAATGCATCTGTAATGTGTTAAGATAGGAACATTTCTCAGCAAAATTCCCCATATGTTGACAGAAATTAATGTTGAGATGACAGAAGACTCCAGCTCTAGGGAGGGGTTAAAACAAAATTGAGGGCTTGACAAAATCTTCATCCTTGGAACTAATAACCTGGCTTAAAAGCCCTCATTTGCTTCTTGACTGAACCCTGGGTCTTGCATCTTCCTTAAAGCACTGACACAAGGTTGCTGGATATTTGAGGACAGAGAGATATTCTTGATGCTCAGGTTTAGTTCTGTTTCATTTTTTAAAATAAAATACTTAGCCTAGGCACAAGAAAGACTAGTACACCATTCAGGCTACTCAGAATTAGATGTGGGTTCAGCTTACTTCAAACAGAAAGGTGGAATGAAACTTGGGTTTCTAAATTCTTTTTCTGTTCCAATTTTCTGGGCTGATCCAGGTCACAAGCATGCAGGATTTTCCCAACCCAGATCACATGTTTGTGAATAGACAGCAAAATGTCCAGACAAGATCCTTCTCTTTTCAAAGACCAGACCCAGTGAAGCTGGAAGAGGACATATTGAGAAATTCTTTAAATATTCACATAGTGCTCTTCTGTATATGGTGTCATGCAGAAAAACAAGTTGCTACTCTTGGTGCTTTTTAAAACGTACCAAAATTCAGGTGGATCAAATCGTGTTGTGTAACAGCTGGGGAAACATAATGCTATGGCTTCACATCAGGCATTCAAATGAAAAGACCTAATTTTACATGTAATTACCTCACTATCAGTTTCTTGAACCTACCTGCCAATTAATCCCCCAGTGTGGGAGGCCCTCATTTGAGAAATGGAGTTTGATCCTGGACAATTCCCAGAGCCATGTGTGTGCTCAGGGATGTCTCTGGCTTGGCTCTGTGTCCTTGTGAGGGAACACATGTCCTGAGCGTCCTGCAGACCCTGAGAGGCAGGAGTAGGTACAGCCCAGTCCTCCCTGAGCCTTCCCAAGGTCAGGATGCAGAGCCCCTGTGGCAGCCCTGACCTGTCTTACCACAGCACAGATACTCTGCCGTTCTGACAGCCTGGCAGTTCATCACCCAGATGAAAGCTCTGATCTCCCCTGTTTGTCAGCAGAGCTGTCACAGGTGAAATTTTGCAGATTTCCCAAGGTAGGTGAATTACAGAGTCAAATATGACTGGGGGGCAGAGGAGGACAGGGAATGTGCAGTTATTTAAGTCTTCAAGATCAATCAGGCACAGTGCTTGGTGCTTCTGTCTGGCTCTTGCCCGTGACTCTACTGGAAAAGGCCTAAGGCCACACTGTTCTTGGAATTCTCCAGATTGTCAGGGACCTGTTGCTCAACCAATGGGCTCCATATGGATTCCTCAGCTCTAGGAGGGAAAGATTTAAGCCCTGTACTGAGCCATCTTCTAGACTTTCAGACTTCTAACATTCATATTAAGAAGGCCCTTCTGAGTCCTAAACTTTTATTTTCTTATACACTAAATGTTAATTAGTTGTCCATAAAGTCTTACATTTTGAAGTAGATAAGAATCTTGTAAGCATGGAAATCAGAATCCTGTATATCCTGCAGAGAGTCCTGATACAGGGCTCTGAATCTGGGGGCAACTCCAATGCTGTGGTTCTAAGCTCTCTCTCTGTCAGAGTGCAGAATGAGACTTAATTTTTGATATTGAGTTGTGAATAACAACAACAAACACCAGCTAGTCATGTTGTGGTTTTATAGCAGACAGTTGGAAACAGCCACAGACCAACAATCATTTGAAGAACTCTTTAAAAAACAAGCAGCAGATATATTTGGAAAAGCCAAACTGTGACTGGTAATGGAGGAAAGGGAAAGCTTACAGGTTTCTCAAGAAGGAAAACTAGTCACAGTAAAAGAAAGTTGAGGCAGAACTGATCCATCTTTCTTTCTCTTAGGTATTCCCTAGCTAATGTCACTGGTATTCTGGTAAGAATTTGACAGTGCTCTACTTTCTCCATAACTGGTCAAGCATTTAGCAAATAAACAGCAAGGATTGGTTTCATTAAACAATACATTTTCTTCCCTTTCCTGTTGGTATTCAAGTAGATCCCCATGCTGGAAGGGGAGAGAGCTTTCACTCTGTTAGTCAATTTTGTATTTAATAAACCCTTCCTTTTTCTAAGTTCGGTTCAATCTGAACAGCTAATTTTGTGATAGCCTGAGTATGCAAGGAGGTCAATACTTTTTGCAGGGAAAAGTCAGGGGTCAAAAATCTGCTACTTGCACATTGAGTACTTTCATCTTCCCTGATATAATGTACACTGCATCTACTTGTGTGATTCTAGTACCCTTAGTCCTCTCTTTCTGGTCTCTCCAATATCCATGACACAACACACTTTCCTTGTGAGGGAAAAAGTGGTGAAAGTGATCAAAATAGGTAATTTGGAAGACTGTGCCAGGTGTCAGCCCAGGAACTGTTTCAAGTAACTGAGCCACAATTTTAACTCTATGAAATAATTTGGTTCTAACAGGTCTACTGCTCCAAGCTTTCCTAGGTGAACCTGTGTTGTTGTGTATGTATCTATTTTATAGCTTTGGCCAGTCAAGCATTGAAGGTACGTGGCTCCTTTCGTTGCAGTTCTGGGCTCTGACACTTACCCCAGTCATCAAGTTCCTGAGAGCAGAGCAGGGTATTCCCAAAGATAACTCTGGTACACTACTCACAGCATTTATGTGGCTTACCTAACTAATGCCATCAAAGTGTCTCAAAGGAGAAAAAAGCAGAACAGAAGTAGCTCAGGTTCATATCATGTGCTGCTCTGAATAATGAAGAAAAGATGATGCAAAATGTGCAATCATTTATGTATTTATCTGTTTTATACATGGAATGAACTGCCCAACTGAAATATCTCTAAATGGCAGCAGAAATGTTTGGAGATTAGGAACACTCCAGAGATTACACTTCCCCAGTGTCCCCCACACAGACATATGATAAATCTCCATTATCAAAACAAATACACCTTTCTACTCAACACTGTTTATATATAAAAGAAATGGTATAAACAAGTAACTTGTAGTTTATGTAAGCTAAGATTCTCCTACAGGCTCAGTACCAACTGCTACAGATGAAGGTGAAACAAAAAAATTGATAGGACAACTTGCCCCAAGGAGAATTCTTCCTAGTTGTGGAAAGTTCGAGAGTGGCTGAAAGATGAGTTCAGACAGTACAAAAGGAAATAGATATCAAAAAAGGGACAAATGCAGGTAGAGTTTTGCCAGTTATACAACTTTGAATAAGCTAAGCTGTTTTTTTTTCCATGCAAAGTTTCTTGTACATTGGCTTTTTATAGTCATGGCAGCAAACAATCTCCATGGTTGTGCCAGGAGGGCGGCTTTCCCTGGAGCTGGCTGTGCAGGGTGAACACTTCCTGCAGCACTCCCAGTTTCCCAGTACAGCCCATCAGGAGGGTCACAGTGGAGCTATGGTGCATCTGGAAGGGGTGTCTGGTTTCTGAGGCGAGAGGCAGAAGCGGGACCCCAGGGGAAGGCTCTGTCCCTGACCCCCTTTGCCCTCCCTTGTTCTGATCTTTATTGGGCCGTCTGCCTCGTAGCATCAAAGGCAAAAGCAGGCCCGTGATTTGTCCTACAACAGCTCTATAAAAAACATAATTGCCCAATAACCCTCTGTCTGCAAACCAAGCCATCTTCCTGTTTCTTCTCTCATAAAGACTATTTGACAAGCCTGTTTCATCAGCTTATAAAAACCTAGAAATACCTGCCTTCCCTAGAAAGAAACTTTACAGAAAAGAAACTCATTTACTTTTATATATATACACACACACACAAATACACTAAGATTTCCACAACAAGTAAAATACATAAATTAATTAAAACAGCCAAATATTGGCATGACAAGCAGAGGAATTCTTCCTTCCTAAAATAAGGATGTAACCCTACATAGTGAATTTATAGTGTCAAAAATGTTCTATACAAACCTGAACAAAAGTGAGGTAGGGGGTGTGTTGCTAAACTAATGATTTAAAAATTACGCATCAAGAATTATCCTGGATATCCTCACATTCTGAAGCTGGATATGATCAGAGACAATTTAGAATTATTTTCTTCCTCTTTCTCTCTTAGAGTTTGTTTTCCCACATAATAACATTGTTGCAAGACTCACCAACAAAAATGATTCTTCAGCCTTCCTTTCAATAAGTACACAGATGTAAATTGTCCAGTCACCTTCTGGTTAGTGTAGGGAGTAGCTCATTCAGGTGACATTCTGTCCTCAAGCATCCTTGAGAAAATACAGAGAAACTTCAAATTAAATTGCTATACTTAAGCTTTAAATCTAGACCATTTTGTACTTCAGCCACTAAAAAGTAGTTTGAAGTAATCCTTTGAATAACCTTGCTCTGATGTTTTTAAAAGATCAGTTATCGAACAACTTGTCTCACTGTCACAGGTTTCATGTGAAATATTGGACATAGATATACCATTACTTTGATTTGTGGTGCTCAGATTTACACTCCTGGCAAATGTAGGAATATTGTATTTTAATTTACTTTCAATACAAAATAGTTGCTTTGATATGCCTGAGAACAAACGCCTTGGGATCTGTTCCTCCCAAATGATGTCAAGTAAGAATTCCTCTATTAACATCAGTGGGTGAAGGATCAGGTCTTCAAAAACAAAGAATTTATGACTCCTGCTATGGGCCAAATCTTGATGTGTTTACTTTATTACACATGCAAGACTGCTGAAATGAATGAGGACAAAATGAAAAAGGTGATGCCAAAGCTAAGGGAAGGTCCTGATTTCAGATTCCACTGCTTTAAATCCAGGGATATTTCAGAATGCTCTGATTTCACACCAGTGTTTTGTGTAAGCAAAAACCCCCAAATCTGGAACAAGGGTAAAACCACAAACTCTAAGTGGCCCTTGCAGATAAGGCCACTCTGAGTAGAGGTATAAATAGCTAGGATGTTGAATAATGCCTGAAATTTAAAAGTTTCAAATTATATAATAATTTCATTCATGGTACATAGGATGTCTCTTCATGTAGTTTTCCTAGCTTTCAGTCTTACATGGGAATGAAATACTTCTTTTCCGTTCAGTTATCTGTGCTCTGGTTTGTATTCACATAACTAATTGTCTCTGTGGGACTGAATCTTGATTACAATTAGCTGGCTCCAGAATTTTATACAGCTGTCAGTCACTGCTGGCTATCACTCTGCTTCCAACACCCACTCTCTTAGTTTCTTATCATGCACTGGTTCATCTCTCTTCAGGGCCTTCCTGAGATTAGACAATCGAGTTGTCAAAAAATAACCATTCCAAGCCATTCTCTACTTTTTCTGCATTCTTTCTGTTCAACACAAGGTCATTTACACAGGGGACTGAGCCCTGCACTTCTGCAGCAGATTCCACTGCATCTTTTCAGGAATTACACTCCTGAAGTATTCTGCTTCCTCACCAGGCTCTTTCCTTCCCCTTGTATTTAGTGGAGAGGTAACCTCACTGCAACTTTTCACAAATTGGAAGGAATTAATGTCCCAAGGAGCTACAGTCAGAGTGACCTGCCTGGTGTGGACCTGTGGCTCAAGGCAATCCAGTAGGCTTGTCTTACAATGCGAGATGATGCAGGAGTCCTACCTGTTGTCTCAAACACTGTAAGGCCAGTCTTGAAAGAACTGAAATCACTGACTGCCTCTTTCTAATGATGTTTCAACTCTTCTCTCATACCTTCTTAGTGCTCTCCCTATCTCCTCCCTGCATAGCTCTCTCCCTCTTAATTCGTTTAGGTGGTGAACACAAATATTCCTGGAACACTTCTAGCAGTAATGCACAAACACTGAGAGAATGCTGAGCCCATCCTACGATGGCAAGATGGCATTTCTGCTCAATTAAGATGTCAGGCAGAGTCTCACATATAACTCAACCAGAACAGACTGGACAGAGAGTGACCAGTCACATATATCAGTTATCTCAGTCTTATTCTACCTACTTCCCAAGCTGGGAATTCCTCCTTCCTTGTGTCTCCAGTAGACTTCTATTCAGCAGCCTTCTCCTCCCATCCTGTTTGTCTCAGGGACTCCCTAGTGATTTATTCTCCCCTCCACTGAGGAAAGCTCTCAGGAGAGGCTGTGCCCATCTCGGAGCCATGCCAGCACAGATATCTCCACCTGGGGGAAGCAGAGAACCACACTGAGCTCCTTACTTCTGGAAGGTTCCCAAGTACTCTTCTGCTTCAGGTAGCTCCTAAATATGCTAAACTCCAGTTGTGCCAGGTCCAACACCAGCACTAAACAACCAGAACTTGTACCAAAACCCCATATGGGAGGGAGTTTTCTCTCAAAAGGGACACTGGGTTGGTTGGTGTCCTCATACCTCCAATCTATCAGTTTTGAGGGTTTCTCCCAAGGAAAAATTGGACCCAAAGGTAGGGGTAGCTTTGGGACTGATGCAATACAGGGAGGCTATAAAAAGCGAACAACATGATATTGTACAGAATCATTGCTCCTGAAGTTGGCAGGTTAAGCTTGTCTGGGCCACCAGGCTGTAATACTGAATGTGTATGAAGGTGGTGTTACACACATTGCATGATTACTACAGTAGCAATTCCTGATTCTATAGTATTGGAGAAGAAACTGTGTACCATTTGTGAGGATATATACTCTTAGTATGCAGTATCTATGTAGTATATTCTACTGATTTCTATGAGAAAAGAAGAAAGGTGTTAGATACACCACTAAGCATGGCAGACTGAATTTTGAGCAAAAAAATAGAAATGAAAGTCTGCTCTGAAAAAAATGAATCAAAGTGTCAGTGGTGAAAAAAAGCCCACACTGAGCAGCAGGAACCTGTTGTATTTACAGTCTCCTCCAAAGATGCTGGTGCAGTAAAAAAATAACTTGTCTTGAAACATTAAAAAAACTGAGTTGGCCATTGTGATACTGAGATCTGTGGCCCAGCGCCTTCAAGCCCAGAGTTTAACTTCAAGCCTCCCTGCTCAGCAACTGTTCACAATGAAGGTCTCAATCCTGCTTAGCAAATCTGCATGGTATAAAGTTGAGCTAAACCAGAGCCTTGTTAAACAAAATAGGGCTCAGTGCTGGCTTGGCAGTTTGCTCCTGCTGTACAGAACTGAGATTCAAAGTAGAAGCAGATTAAAAAAATTGTGGAAGACCAAAACTTTCCTCTTGTTCCATCACTCAGACTCTTAGACATGTTGAAAACTAAACAGCCAGCAACTTTTACAGCAGCAGGACTTGGAGTGTGCTATTGGGAAACCCACTAAATCTTTAAAGGAGGTACCTTTGGAAATATTTTATAGACACTCATCTCCCCAGCAGGAAAGCTAGTGCTGGAAAGAGACATCTTTAACAAATAAATAATAGTTTATTAAGTCACTTGTCTCCACAGCAGGAAATAAACTGGGGGGTGGAAAGGAGAGTGGTGGGGTGACAAAGGAAGGAAAACAAAGAACGTTACCCTTGCAACTCCTCTGCTCCAACAGAGCTGTATTTATTTAAAACACTCTTCTCCTAAGACAGATGGAAAAAATAATTAACCCTGCCACCCACTCCTTTTATTAAACTCCTTTGTGACCACCAGGGATACGATTAACATGGCCACCATAAAAACCCAGTCCCCCACTCTCAAAATAAAGAGAAAAACACAAGCAAGAGTGAGACACCGTGCAGGGCAGGAAGTAAATTAAGAACCTGCCTTTAGGGCAGTGAAATATTTTTCTGAGTACCTGCTGGAAAATTTGACAGAATCACAGTCAAGAGGTAAGCATTCAGTTTATCTCAGTATGGCCTTGAGGACTCACTTCTGTGAGAGTCCTCCTCTTAGGCAACCAACTTGTGTAGAAACTGTGAAAGTGCCATCAGTCAACAGCAGAGGACACAGTGCCACTTGTGAGGACAGAAGGGCAATTTACAAGTTGTCCCTTGTTTCCCCAGTTCTGAAGCTTGCCCAAATCCTCTGATGTCCCACATGCAATCACAAAAATTCTTGGAGTGCTAAATATCTATCTAAATCTCTTATTCACTGGATTTTTCGATCATCTTCCTATTGCTGCTTCAAGGCATTCCATGCCTATGGAAGGCCAGGCTGGATTTCCCCAGGAAAAGCTCTCTTCATTTATACAGTGGAAGTCTGGATTTCTCTAGATGTTTACACAGCACCATGGCAAATCCAGGTACATGGATCCCAAGCAGAAGACCTCTCTCTACTACTGCCTTTTATAGTCACCTACACCTCAGTTTCTAGTTCAAACTAGCCTCTTGTCAAGATGATCAAAGATGCTCAGGTCAAACAACCTTCACCCCTTTGTGATGATTTTTCTTGGATCTCCTGAACTCCACAACCCTCCATGTCATCAGAATAATTTTTAAGAGAAAAACATCTCTTAAACCTATCTGCGGCTATTCACAGGTACTCATGGGCCAAGCGGTTACAAAACCAGGTGAAAACAAATTAATAGAAGGTTATAGCAGGCTTTGTGTGCCTGAGTCTGCAGTTATAGGAGTCCATACTGGGCACATCACCATACTTAGATACTGATCTCACTGCGTTACTTCCATGTTATCTTTAGCAATAAACTTGCCCTTTCCGAACATGTGTATACTGACATTCACTCCTGACTGCAGCACTTCATTTGTTAGGATTACCTCAGGCAAGAGGAGATCAGCCAGAATCACTATGTAGAAAAGGCTTTTCATCACAGCAGCCTGACTAAAAAAATGTTATGTATAGTGTTTACCAGAGTATAATGGTGATGAGAAGCCATGCCAAATGTGGCAGCCTAGAACTAGAAGCTGCCAGGGTAAAATGATAGTCATCTCTAAGGTGTAAGATCTGTCAGCTTCCCAAACCAAAGATTTTCCTTCTGTGATTGCCAAGGAAGCTCCTTGCACACTGTCATCATTATGTAAGGAAGCACTGAAAACATTCTGAATATCTTGTGAGAACACATTCAAATAAAAAATTTCTCAATACATTTGATTTCAAGCTGACCTGGGAAGCATTTTGGTCACCTTCTATTAACCACAACCCTGAGTGTTCTATTCTTTCTCCCTTAGGAAAAACTGGAGGCCTGAGGGCTTAGTCAGAACCTGTTCCTATAGACATAACATAGGTACCCCCTGTGCTATGGTAGATGGTGACAGGGGAAGGTAAGTGGTACCAGCTCAAGTAAAGGATGAACAAGTGCACTTTTTGTATGGACAAAAGGCCTGCATTGAGCTGTCCCAGTGAAAACTGTTTACAGTATTCTGTAAATACAGAAAAGAGATACCTGGAGTGCAGGTAAAAGGAACATAGAACCCATACTGATAATATGGGCTGAAGCAGATGTTCCCATTTTAATAAGGGACCATTTTAACAACAACAAAAAAAGAATATTAGCACTGTATAGGCCAACATCTCTCCAGATCCCTTAGTACAGTGAAATTTTATTTAGTAAATGGTTTCAAAATACATGATTGAGTAGGAACAGAGGGATGGGGAGGCGGTAACTATGATACTATCCATTTAGGGCAACAGTAATCAAAATCAGAAAATTATACCTAATATTTGCTAGTCTCTCATTTCTCAGAAGAGCCAAACACTACAGTACACATTGTTACAGGTAATGGGGAGTTGATAACTAGGCTATTGTATGTGGTTGCAGATATTAGGGAACGTTAGACTAGCACAGTGTGGTTCAGCAAAAGGGCACTGAATCAGGAAACTGCATCTACTGCTGGCTCTGGCACTGGAGTGTTTTGAGTAAATAATTTTGTCCCTATCTATGAAATTATAAGGACAAATGGGCTTTCTTTATAAGACATATATTGACATAAATAGATAAAAAGTGTTAAAATGAAAGAAATGTTACTGGATAACTGAGACTGGACTTGACCATTACTGGAAGGTACAGTCTAGCTGAAAGTGGGAATATGCTAACTGAGCTGGATGTGGAAGTCTCATAAAACTATCTTTCACAACTATGTGGAGATGACAGCATCATAACAATGTCCTGTCTGGATGGCTTTTATACAGCAACATGCATCCTGTTTGGCAGAGTTTAGAATATCTTCATACAAATATTTTAATGCCTAGCTGCTACCTATCTAACTACTTTAAAAGTAGTTTTAACTTATATGAATTTTATCACGTTCTCAGGGGGATCAGAAGTCAACATCCCAGCCTTGGGATCTGAGGGAGGGACTGACCTTGCCAGATTTTCAACTTCTGGTTATTGGCAGTTCAAGTATTTCTCTCCTGCTGCTCTGACAACCAATCTGTTTGTCTGGCAGGCAGTCATGAAACAGTTGATGTGGGCTGGCCCTGCTCACTGGCATTTCATCATCACTTGTAGCCTTCATCTGCTGCTTGTGGAGATGGATCTCGAAAGAGAGATTTTTGAGGGCTTTAATGAATTTTCTGAGTTCTGCCCATCAACAGTGTCTTCATTTACTGCCACTTTCTAAAGCAGGCTCAAGTTACAGTAACAGACTTGTTTTGGGTTGTTCTGAATAACTCCACTGAGCTGCTTCAAGTTTATGTTGGTGTGTGATCCTGCTGCAAAAACTATGGGGATTGATGGGAATCTTCAGTAGACTTTTTATCAGCCTTGGTTCTTCATTGTTCAAACCTATGAAAATTTTACCATTCACTTGAATAGAAGAAGGAATAAATGCCTAAAGAAGTGGTAGTTAATCCCTCACCATGTAAATTGTTCATGGATTGGAAACAGTAAGAAAGCAGTTAAAAAAATAGTCTGAATCCTGTACTGAATGAATGCCATAAATTTTGCATTTAAGTAATTTCATCTAATATTTAACTAAGAACTAATGGGTGCTGCCCTCTTGTTTTCTTCTGAAAAAAAATAAATTTCTTAGCTGTATGGCAGTATTGTATGAAAAGGGATTACTGTGTACATAAAGATTTTTAATATTTGGCTCTTACCTAGGCATTTCTGGTAGAGTTTTGCTTCTATGGGACAAAACTTTGCCTCATTAAAGTGTTAAAGTTTCAGGACTGTGAAGTAAACTTATACTAGTTTGTAGCTTGTTGGGATATCAGGGACTGGACTGGGGATGCTAAGCAAAGCTGAACTGCATTAGATACACTGATTGCTCTGGTTTTTTTTGATTTAAAATGGGTTTCTCAAACAAGTTTCCCTGTTTGCTTATTGACATGATTTCCCTTGACAACTTTGTCTCACTGATACCCAGATCCATGATCCATTCATGCACAGGACACCGGGTTAAAGGCATCATCTGATGTGACAACTAGAGGGTTTTTTACAGGAAGTGGAGTTTATGTTTTTTTCCTGTTATTTGGCAAGTGAATAATGAAATAATGAGAGCAGATAATCTAAACCAGCACAAACTATGAGTAATGCAGAATCACAGGTGACACTGGGGGATTAGAGAGGGAAAAACTGCTCAACATTAACCCTCTTCGGTAAGAGAAGGTAGAGTTGCTGTGTCACAAAGTTGCTTGAGATGGTCTTTAATTACTGTGAGGTAACAAACTACGTAAGAGCAGATCATCTAAGAAGATTTTATGGGACACAAAGTTTAGGTTTAAGTTTTTAAAAGAGGTGATTACAAAACTAAAATTCTCTATCTTATTTACATTTTCACTTCAATTAAAATAGTATGCTCCTGAGTGCTTAACTTCTGTACCATAGTAAAGCAGGTTTGCTCATACTTGGGCAAGCTGAATACATTTCAGTGCTGTCACTGTCTCAACTAATATATATAATTTTGCTTTTGAGTTCAGACCACTTTTGACAGACAATTCAAAGAGATGGCTCAACTGTGTCAGGAAAAAAATCTTTCCAGGAACTGATATTTAACCAAAATTTTCTGCTCCAATCAGCCACCATTTGTCTTGAATTACTGATAGCTTTTCACAACATAATGAATTTGAACTGAACATTCTTTTCATTTTTTATATCTCCTCTTGTAATGATATCAAAGCTGAGGAGGCTGGAACCTGGTTTGCTTAGAGAGAATGTGACAAGCACAAATGCGGGCTTTGGCATGAAGATTCCTGGTCTTAAGGAAAGCAGGAAATCCTGATCCTGGAAGAAAATTACTTTATGTACTCCTGAAAATTCGGGGCAAATGTAATTAGCTGGCATAAGGGGACAAAAAAAATTGCCTATGCTTTCAAAATATTGTGCATGGTCAGGTGTTCTAAAAAACAGTGTCAAGAGTTACTGTGATTAATCAATACTGTTGTGCCATTTGCCTGAAAATGCATTATCTGGTAAACGAATGAGGTCTGCCTGAAAGGCAGACCAGCCAAATTAGACAGAATACTTATTTATGTAGCCATCTACTTTATACCATAATATTAAACAGTAATAATAAACAATAGGTGAAAATGGCTTCTAGGAACCTGATCAAATATGCATTTAATTCAACACACCCTTTCCATTGGCTTCATTTCACCATTGTTCATGCTGGAATGCTGAAGAGCATTGAAATGAAAAGATTTAGTAAAAAAGGTTTAGTAAAAAAGATAGGAATTTGTCATTGGAGAGGATGTTGATGTTTACCCAAAACACAGAAATCCTAAAACTCTGCAAGGTACTAAGTATGGTTAATACACTCCTCCTTTCATGATGTGTCTAGTTTAAATTGCTGTGACTCTGATTCACTGAAGCACTTAACCCTGTTTGACTCCAAGAAAAAACCTAAAACACACGACAGGTCAGATGAGGTGCACACTAAAATGTTTTAGCAGATTCAAATTAGTAAGCACCAAAATCACTACATTAACAGACATCCAAATGCAGAGATACTATAAAATTAGGTATTTTTCTGTAACTGTTTTCCAAAGAAATATCATGGGCAAGGAACATCAAAACTGAAAAACCAAGTACTCAGTTTGGGAAACAAATAAAGGCTGTTCATCACTGTACCTCTAAACAGTGTACCCAGCCCCAGCCGTGTGTATGACAGAGAAGCCAGACACAGGCATTATGTGCGGGGTCTTTTTCTACTCTTTCTGCCACTCCTAGTTCAAGCAAATATTTTCATAAAGAGCAAGAAAAACTCAAGGGAAGTTTGGTCTGGATTAAGAATTCAGAAAAAAAAATGGGCAAGGAATTTAGAACAAAGTGAAGCTCATAGCCTTAGTGAAGACAGATACAAAATCTTTTTGTAACTGAATTTGGATTTTGCAGCAGTCTGATTGCCTCTAATAGAATGATCAGTAAGCTTTCCTCAGTCACTGTCTGTAAAATAATAAAACCTACTATCTCCTGATTTAGATATATAGATGCTACACTTGGCATATTACTGTGAAAACCTTTCAAGAAAATTATTGCAGTAATTTTCTTAGTCCAAGAAGGAACTACAGGTTCAGATCTGGTTTGATTTTTTTTTTCTTTTCTTTAAAGCAGTATGGATAAAGAAAGACTGATGATTCTGACTGGGTTCACAATAACAACAGGCAGCCCTTTACAAAACCCTCAAGGCTTATCTTGCGAGAAATCCCAGCATCCACACAACACTTGGTGCTCCTACTCCTGCTTTTGTCAAGTGTCTGAAATTGCAGCTCCTAGTGACCTGAGTTACTTAATCACTGCCATGAAATGGACATAAGGTTCAGTCAAATACGCATTTATTTCTCCACAATATTTCTGGAAAGACTTATAATTTAGTTGCACTGAAAATGTGGGAATGGACAAAGTTAACAGGAAGAAACGAGAAAAGAAAAAAGGAAAGAAAAGGCTATAGCTGCAACATATTGTGAAAAGATGTTGCTTTGGTTGCTAGCACCATAAGAGGCACGACGTGATAGCAGGTTTATTCATTTCTAATTACGGACATGGCTTTATCTACAAGTCTTCCTCCCCCTCCTCTAACTTCCCCCCTCCTTTTTCCCCCATCCCCTGGGGCAGCACTGCGGTGGGGCTCAATCACTCTTTTATTAGTTGTGATATACTGTGGCTAATTCCCTTAATCTGGACCTTGCTTTCCTATAAAGCCCAGACCTCAGGTATTGAATTTCCCTGATCAAAGTGCAACCAGTGTGGGACACAGCAATCTCCACTAAACAGGGGAGCTTGGGAAAGCTCATAAATGGAGTCAAAGAAATACACACACACAACACACTCACAAGATGGTGCAATCAATTGGTAGAACAATCACGTGTGAAATATTACTGGCTCCTTAAAGTGCTGGTTCTGGGATTTACTGCAGTGTATTAATCTGCTATGCTTAATGCATTGACCTTTCACCCCCAGCAATTCAGTAGACAGGGCTTGAATTGCCAGGAGCTGATACAATGGATTAGGAGCAGAAAGACCCCACCACACTCAAGTGCCACAGCAGCCCTAAGCCATACCACCAGTAACTGCTCCATCTTTCCTAATAGATACTGCCAGACAATGTGGCTACCACAGAAAGGAGAGTATTGACAGCAGAATTTCTGGAAGGGGAGATAGTGGAAATAAGGCCTGTTATAAAACAATAGAGAAGGGCAGTCTTGTGACTGAGTCACAAGACAGGGATTTAGAAGACTTGGTTTTATTCCATGCAGTCATTCTCTCCTTGCGTGTGACCTTATTGCGAGACAATTCACTTCCTAGGATTGCATCCTTCCTATCTGTAAATCTGGCACTTCTCTGATTTTCTCAGGGGCAGCATAGAGGCTTTGTTCACTGACATTTGGAACGCACTTTAGAATCACAGGATTAAAGGTGTTATATGTTCATACAAAATAGTATGACGCTCTGTACATTAAATATCCATCTGGATGGAGAAGAGAATGAAGAGAATCTCCCTTCATATGTAGACCAGGAAACTCAATTATTAATCTAACAGCTTTCTATTCCAAGTGCTGTGTTGAACCAAAAAGTTAACTCAGATCTAAAAATAAGTGCTATGCAGACTTGGGGAAATGTGTAGAAATAAATGATATGGAGAGCAATGCATATCTATAATGGTGAGATAATCATATGTCCTCCTGCTTCCTTGGTCATTCAAAATCTCAACATTTCATGTACAGAAACCCCTTTGGAATTCAATTTCCAATGTTAACTCTTCAATGTCATCTTTATTTCATATAATTAAACAAACAGTGTTACTGAATTTGAAAGGAGTGTCCAAAAACCTCATAAAGGAGATTATTCTAAGTAATTGCTATCAAATGCCATTAAATTCTGAATAGCATTAAGCCCCCTCCACTCGCCTGCACAGGCACTCTCATTTAGGATTAAAGGGACCTTTATTTGATTTGTTTTACTTCAATACAAAATAAATTAGGTTGACCTGATTTAAGGCCTCTTTGATACTCAGAAGAGTGTCTACACAGAGATTTACTATGCTTTAATTGGTCCACTTAAAAAGTTTATTTGGATATTTTTTCCCAACATGCTCCGAAACTACCCCAGAATACATGTGTCATATTTATAAAATGGCAGAGAAATTCAAGCACAGGGCTCTGTGAATCTACATTCAGAATTTACCATTTCAATGAGCATACTGGCACTGCTGAGTACTCCTCAGAACTGGAATATACTTAAATGATAAATAACGGTGAGGTTCACCTCACCAAACTTTGGTTGTCCAGGGTGAGGTCTCTAAGTTTGTTACATGTCCTAGCTCCACAGAAAGATGTGCAAATCTAGAGCACGACAAAGACATCATGGTAGACATCTCCGAGGCTGCTGTAAGTCCACGTAAGGGGAGGCTGTCCCCAAAAGTTCACCTCATACTCCCTTGTCCTTAGCTGCATGTTTCCCCAAGCATTCATAAAGCCGCGGAACAAATTGAGTCGGGAAACTGATCCAACCCAAACCAACTCTGAACAATACCAACAACAAGAAGAAAGAAAAAAACATGAGTTATGCATCTTGACTTAAGCTGGCTTAATTTTGACTGTATGACCATATCCGAAGACAAGCAGAATTCTTTTCCAGAGATATTTCTCTCAGTCCACCAATTACATGAGCTTTGCAAGTTAATTTATAGCAAACACCTAACTGAAGACAACTGAGGAGAAAGAAACTTAGCCCCAAGAAATCATTCTTGTGCCGGCTCCTATGAATGGAAGTACATCTGAGTTTCTGAGCAATATTTATACCTCAGAACTTGTGGTTAAGTGTCTTCCCTTCAATTTTCCACAGCAAGCATTGGCAAAGACAGTTGAACTCCTTTAAGTGCACAATTAATAAAGCCTTAAAGGGGCCTGGTTTTCAGAAAATGATGGGAGCCAGTCCTGTGAAAACCATCACCCATGTAGGGAACCTAGAACTGCTAACTGGTTTTGAGACTCCTGGCCCCATCTAAAAAGAGTTCATGTAAATTAACTTTAAAAACAAATCAATACATATATATTTTAATGCAACCATGTGCACATCAAGAAATAATTTTTGCATGTGCAGCACTGCTGATCCTGTTACACGTGGATCAGACAACACGTGCATTTCAAGAATATCTTGACTCGTGGTTGAAAGGCCTGAGTGCTGAACTTGAACAGCCTGGAAACCAGAACCCCTGAAATCATAATGCAAGGACTTGGGAGCAGCAAAGAGCAGAAGAGATGAGTAGTGTAAGAGCTGAGGATGGATCTGAACAGAAGGGATGTCACAGGGCCACAAAGGACAGTTGGGACATTTCTTTGCCCTAGTGGGTTTGTGGGCCCTGCTGCTCACTGCCTGACATCAGGCACTTGGAATGCCAGTAATATAACACCCCTGTGACACTCGTGCTCCTGCCTTACAGTTTTATTGCCCTGCTTCCACTCTCTCTGGTTTATATCGGATTGTGTTTTCCAAAGACAGGCAATAAAGAGGGGAGGAGGGGAAGGGGGATTTATAGCCTGCTAAACTAAACTTCCCTGGGCTTGCTGTCCTCTGTCCCAGCCCTCCTCTTGCTGCCCTGACTGGTCTGGAGGAACAGTGCTTACAGCAAGGTCTTGGGGTGTGAAGGACGAGACTTGTCAGAATCTACTTGGGTTCTCTTCTTGGGAGGTCAGGGAGCACACCCCGGTCACCCACCAGCTCCGCTCCCTCAGAGTCCCAGGCACTGTGCCTTGCTGCCATGGAAAAGCATGGTGGTGGTGTCACATGCTAATAATCTTGACACCAATCTTGACTTGCATACTTAAGAGTTTGCCACACAAGTCTCTCAGTGTTTGTGGAAGGACTGTGGAGCAGCTAAAGGCTTACAAAAATCTGCCTCAATGCAGGCATCTTTAGTATTTCTGCTTGTGAGAAATGATTGTCAAGATCTCTGTCTCAGCTGATTTAAAGTAAAGATTTGGCTTGCTACATGCACGATTTCAAGTGCTGCATGATAGTATGATGGGGTTTGGGATCTTTATAATAGAGACTTAACTAAGCTGAGAGCTTTTAGAATGTGAAGATGAGGACCTCCAAAACATCACTATGCCCCTCCATAGTCTTCAAGGTGTCTGAGATGAGGATATGCAGCTGAAAATAACTGCATCTGCAGTTTTCTGGAAGAGGGAGCTAAAAGCCTGAAAGGCTGCCATTTAGACGTATCTGCTTTGTGACAGGCACAATAACAGCACCATATGATTATGACATTCTCTATAAACATGGGAGGTGGGACAGAGGATATGGGGTTGGATTTAGGACAGGGAGAACCATTTCTACACAGCAAATACATGGTGAAATGCTCATAAAAAGCACAAGTATCAAAAAAACCCCTCATCTGAGATGAAAATTCCACTTAGTGGACCACTCAAAGTCCTGTGCTATTCAAAGTTTTTAAAACATCCAGTACTTTGCCAGTATTTCCTGGGAGATGGGATAAATAGATAGCATTCTTCCCTTCTAGATTTTCAGTGTGATGTGGTATAGTACAGAGAGAGAATGAAAGCAAAGTAACTTTGTGATGCAAGTCACTGCATTCAGGTAACTGTGGCAGATGGGTGGGAAAGCAGACAAACACCAGTGAAATACAAGCACACGCACCATATAAGCAGAGAAATTACAGTGTGCTCCACTGTGGTAAAACTGTCAAGTGTCTCTGAATTGCCTGTCATCGACAGGAATTTTAAACCAGCTCTTACTAGTGTGATCTCACAGTGCCAGGTGCTCTCCTCTGCTCTCTCCTTCACTGCTTCCTGTTCACCTCCACCTCTGGCAGCTGCCCTGGCCGCGGTGGGCAAGGTGAACACAGCAGGCAGTGGAAGGGATTGCCTCACCTTCTCTGGGGAGTAGAACGAGTAGGATGGGATAAAATGCAGAATGGTAAGTGCAGTCTGCAAGGGACTTGTGAAACTATGATGTTCAAATTGTTCTAAGACAGCGCTGAACAAAGGACAAAAGAACATACTGTGAGGAAAAATCAGCAAATGCAGAGATGAGTGGTGTAATGGGACTTCTGAATGTACCACTTCTGTGACTGAGAGCCTGCATGTCACAGCTTCTCAGTCCAGTTCACTTGCACACCACAAGACATGCCAAATGATACCAATCAAAAACCACCCACCATTTAGGTTAGCAAGTGTTTTGGCCTTTCCTTTTTCATTTTCTCTCGTGAAACAAAATGGTGTTGTGTTCTTTAGTGCAACATGTATACAAGAAAAAGGGAATCTGCGTTCGACACTGGTCATTTCTCCCATTGCACTTGTAAGCTAAGCCCAGTTTTTCTCACAAAAAGCAGAAAGATGGCTCCAGCTTCAGGGGTTTTTAATGTTCTTAGTTTTGTACAGAGGCAGCAACTCTTGTAAATGGTTTCCCTATAAGTCTTGAAATTAAAACACTACTCAGGGCAGGTTCTTGTGTTTTTATACTTTGTTATTATCCATTGTAAGGAGAAAAAAGCCATAACAGGGCAGAGGGAGAAAGCAAACCTGCTGTTTAGAAAGCATCCACTCATAATTCATTTACACCTCTACTACTTATGCTCTGTATGTCTTTAGAAACTGGAACCTAATCAATATTAACAATAACATTCCAATTATTATTTAAGCAATAAAATTCCAGCTTCACAAAGTCTCAGGGAATGCAATACTCCAGAATTACAGACTAGGTCTAAGTGGAAGTTATATTTGCTCATCCTTCACTGCTCCTCTACTTGGGAATTAATTGTGCTGTTTGTGAGTGAGAATGCAAGTGTTCTTGTGGGTTTTTTTTTTCCTTAGGGAAGTTTCACATCAAACTTCCTCTGTATTCTGAAATATTTAACACAACCCTCTGCAAAGACTCCTGACAAAACCAGTGCTCATTAAACAATTACAGAACCTCAACCTATCTTGAATGCTGCCATGGTTTCCAGTCTGGCAATACACAAGTTAGAGCAATATTTCCTGCCAGTTTTTCAGTATGTTAATCTGATATAAACATCTCTCCCACCTTCATGCTTTTATTTCCTGCTTGCTCTGCACAGTATTTAATGCATTCAACAACTGCTTCATCTGAATTATTTCTAGTGAAATAAAAACAAATCCTGGGCTCCTTCCTTCTCTATTTCTGCTGCTTATTAACCCAAGGTAATGATTTAGGACATCCTTGAGCTTTACAGCAATTGAAATTTATTTTGGGAACTGTGTGCTTAGGGACATGTGGAAGAGGTTATTTATTCCACAGAGCCATCCAGCAGTGATGATGTCACCAGCAAAACACAGTATTGGCTCAGTTGGTTTGCTACCAAATCACTTCCTCGAGTTTCCTATATGTGGTGGCACCTGCTGATATACAGGGTGCCTGTATATAATTGGCATATAGATTGCTTATTAACTACAAATACTTAAAATTAGCTTTTGTACTCTTATTTTTGGCCTTCTTGAAACCCCGGTCGCAAACGTTTTCAATAGGCAAAAGATCTATTGTAAACAAGTTCCATCCCAATCTAAAGTGAAATGCAGCTCAGCCATGGCAGGGTGAACTCCTGGGCAGCTCTGTAACTGCTTCCTTTGTATATACAATAACAGATGACAGATTTGTGAATAAAGTCATCTATAATGAGGATCTTTTTCTGTAGACTCCTATGCAGATATAGTTGAGTTTAAAGAAATTCTGCTACAGGTAGCTCATATTTTTAGTGCTGCTTCTAAAATTCCTGGCTTCCTCCTGAGAATAGCAGAATTCCAATCTTGTCCTTGGTTCTAGGCAACATATACTGGTAAAAACTAACCAGGATAATGAATAGACACAGTCCCTTCACTGGGGTTTTTCAACTGTTATAACTTGGCTGCTCCAAAATCCAAGCAGTGGAGTGTCTGACTTACTTTATGACAGCACAGAGTCACAGAAAACAAGGCAGAAAGGAAGCCTAACAGATCTCCTAAGCCATCTCTTTCCCTGGTACAGCTGTAATTGCAGTCTTCCTCAATGTGGAGCAAAGGATTGGGATGGGATGCTTTTTACAGGCTGAACTACAGGTTTCCTATACAATCTTTAGGAAATTATTCAGCACAACATAAACAAAGCAGCGTAACCTCTCTGGTTTTCAGATGAGTATTGAGGAGGTTAAACACCACTGATAAAATGCAATAGGGCCATGCACTGCTGGATTAAAATGCATATAGAAGTGTCTGAAGTATTTTTTTCTCATAGTTTTGACTCTCCTAGCATCTGATTCAGTGGGACTGAAGTGTTAGTGTGCAATATTGCTTGTTGCAAATAGCTCAGAACCAGACCACTGAATATCCCACCTGCAAATTCACTCCAAGTGAGCCAGTTACGGGACTCAGGTGACAGAAATACTGTACACCAGCTGGTGATTGAACAGCACATACCAAGTATGTCATCAACAACTGCTCATTCAGAGTGTGCTTTCTGCAGATATTCAGAAATTAAATTCTCCCTTATCCAGGTACACTGCTATATACTGTGAACGTTTGCTGGCCCACAGAGTCTCGGGTTATCATTAAGTCCAAACCTCTTTGAAGACTCTAGGGTATGTTCATTAAAATATTACTCAACCCTTAGCAAGTACAGCAGTGGGGTTATGTGCTAGAAGAGTGGTCAGAATATTACTGGGACATAGTGGGAGTAATAGGTGTGAGACAGTTATTTGCTACCTGGAAACTTGGGAGGGAGAGAAGATAAGTGTAAAAAGGGACCACACCTGCAGTATAAGGGTGAGTGGGTCACTTGGTACTGTTGCTGTCTCAACAAGTTCAGTCTGCACTGAGAACCCACATACTTTTGACATCTTTCTTGCACGATGTCCTGAAGCCAGAAGTGGTTCCACTGGACTTGCTGTAATTCTATTTTAATTTACATCCAACTTTCCTCTTTATCACTTCCACTAGGATGATACAGGTAGTCACTGCTATCAGTCACTCTAAGCAAACGCATTCTTCTAACATGATCTTTTCCATATTTTTCCTTGGAAGTTTTTTTTTTTTTCCCCTAAAACGCATTCTTTCCTACCAATTCCTCTTCTCCATTCCCTTAACTTCAAGCAAACAAAGCAGATCATGTCTCACATACTAGGACAATGTCACCTCTAGGGAAGAATAAGGCTCTCACATTCCTCTCCTACTTCAATAATTCTATTTACAGACCTTTTTTTTTTTACCTATGCCAATTTCTCATCTGTTATTTCTTTGCTTTTGTTCACTTATTATTCCCATCATGGATCAGAATCTTTCCTATATCTGTTACAGACTTCTTAAGGTGTCCATGTATGGTTAAAGGGTCCTATTAACAACAGAGATTGTTTGTATGACCTAATTAGATTTCCACAGAGACAGCCTTAATAGGCCCTTTTGGTTTTTTTGGATTGTCTGCAAAGTAACAGTGCAATGGCAGTGTTCATTTTGCTCGGCTGTATCAGGCCATATATCACATCCTTTTCCTTCCAGTCCTTCAAATAAGCTTGTCTCATTCTTATTTTGGTTTCAAATTATAGATTATAAATTTCACTTCTCTCCACATTTCCCTATGATTTGACCCCCAGCTGTTGAAACCACTTCGAGTGATTCCCCCTGCCCACCATCCACCCCACAGTTTCATATGAAAGACAACCCTGGCTTTAGGAACAAATTACGTCCCTCTGACCAGCTGTGCCTAATAAAAATCCAACCTCCAACTCTCACTTCCCTTCCTCAAAAGGGTAAAATTGATTTGAAAGTGCTGATGATAAGATACATGGGAATACAAAATCTGCTTCAGCCAACAGACTAAAGCTGTGCACTGTGACATCATCGTACCCAAAAGAAACGATGCTGTTAGTTCCTCTACTGCCCTATAACTAGAAGTTATTGCACTTGTCCTGGAGAAGGAATATTTGTTCACTTAATTTAGCCTTGTTTAGTCTGGCAAGAGTTATTTTCATTCCTGAAGTGCCATAGCAAATACCAGTTGCCCTCTAGGGTCCATTAGAATCAGTTCATGTTGAGAAAAACACTCCCTAGTACTGGATGGCCACTTGAAGCAGTTTTCCAGTAACCCTGTGGAATGCCTAACCGGGAAAACAAGGTGGCTTTCAGCTGGCAGTGAACCTGCAGCACCTGCTGTGCAAGGACAGGGCTGGGAGGAGGCAGGAGCTGACACTACTCACTCTTACCTGCGTGTCCTGGCAGGCAGACCAAGGGCTGCCTATACGTGGCCGTGTAACAGAACACAGCTGTACCAGAGCACATTTCAAACCACTCCACTGCCTGAGCAGTGAACATTCAGAATGTCTTCTGTTTCCCTGGCTTTTCCTCTCATCAGCCAAAGCAGGGTATTTCTGTTATATTACTGCTGAGGCAAAAACAACTGCTCGATTTTTTTCCCGTTTCCTACTGGAGATTTATTCTGTTCAGCATTCCCAAATTTCTTTAAAAATCTGCATCCTTCCTTCTCTTCACCCTTTTCCGTACTCTACTTTGATAGTTTGGGATATTTTCACAGAGCTTTTTGATTGTTAACATTTTATGGAACTCTAATACATAATATTTTAATGAGATTTCTGGTATATCTGGGTATCAGGCAATTTCAAGATACCACTCTCTGGTGTTCAGTTCCTAAATGAAACCAGCAGATACAGGACACCTACAAATGATTTGAAAAAAATAGTCTGGAATCTTTTTCACAGTTCAGTGTGTTAGCTATGGAATAAGGAGATTTAAATCTAAGTTTAATGCTTTTGTTACTACTGTAGAGTGTGAAAGTGTTCACAGTCAAAAGAAATAAATGTATCAATGCTACATTCAAATTTTGAATCAAGGCTGCTCTTGCCCATTCCAGCATTTTGTTAGGAACCTGATTCTGCACATACAAACCTGCTCTACCACTGAAAATTGAACAATTTCAATGATTTGGTAAGTCAAGGTTACTTATCACCTTCCAGAAAGTTCTGAAGAGCTTACAAAACTGAACTCGTAATTATGAACAGGTGTAAGCAATCTAGGCAAGGCAGCTAGAAAAACTCAGCTTTTTCACAGCTCCCATGGTTCACAGAACAACTCTCCAAAATCCTGGAGAGAGAACATCCGTTTGGTTTTGTCCTGAAACTGCTGCCTGCAGATTGTTGTGTACAATGGAATTACCACTGGCTGTAATAACAGGGCCTCTGTGAGCTCCCCTTTGAAAGAGAGTTTAACTATCTAACAGGTCTCATCATTAAGAAATGTTTCTGGTGCTCTGCTAAAATGCAGTTATATCCAATCAGAACTGCAGCCTTACTTTAGTACGGCTGATCAACGATAATAAGTTGATTAAATACAGAGTTTAGAATGAAACACAGGAGAATAAACTTCAGAACAATGAGAACGCCAGGGAGAATTTTTTGATTTTCAGGAAACTGCCTCAATTACTGTCTGTATTTTTGCTTCATTTCAACAAATATGACAGTATAGAGTAAACAGTGATATTCTGTGAATATTCACAAAATATTCTGATATGGAAGGTACCCACAAGGATCATGGAGTCCAACTCTTAAACATATATGGCCCATAGATGGATTGAAACTACAACCTTGGTGTTACTAGAACCATGCTCTAACCAACAGGGAAACTATTTTATAGGGAATCATCTTGACTTTTGTTACTCGCCTCAGTTTCAGCCTATAGTATTACCTGAATGCGTCAGTCTTGCTAGTGCCAGTGTGGACCAGGGGATGGGGAATGGCCACTCAAGCCCTCATAATGGGAGGAGAAAACTAGTCATTTTCTGTCTGCTGTGGTGACAAATTTATTTAGTTAATTAAATTTATTTTACTTTTCTAAATAAACCATGCGTGGGTTTAACAGAATGCCACAAACCTGAGTTTGGAAAATAATTGTCACCCTCATCTCCTGCCTGAGGATAGCCCACATTCTACTTTTACAGAGTCCCAATGCTGTAAGGTGAAGCCCTAGCACAGGTTGCCCAGAGAAGCTGTGGCTGCCCCATCTCTGGAAGTGTCCAAAGCCAGGCTGGACGGGGCTTAGAGCAACCTGGGCTAGTAGAAGGCGTCCCTGCCCATAGCAGGGGTTGGGACGAGATGAAACTTAAAGGCCCCTTCTAACCCAAACCATTCTGTTACTATTTAATACCGAGAAGATCCTCTTCTCAAACCTACCTACGCTGGAATGCCCTCCTGGCAGGACACGGGTGACCAGCTACCTGCTGCGATTGCGGCACGAGGCGCGGAAGCGATACAGCCCTAGGGCTCGAGCGCGGGGAGGCATGCGGTGCGGATGGGTACGGGGCGCGGTGATGCGGCTCTCTCAGCGCCCAAGCGCGCGAAGCCGTGAGGCGCGGAGGGGCACGAGGTGCTGTGGTGATGCCGCCCCCTCAGCGCTCAGGCGCGCGAAGCCGTGAGGCGCGGAGGGGCGCGAGGCGCTGTGGTGATGCGGCTCCTCAGCGCTCGCGGCGGGAGGAGATTGAGGGGGAAGACGACCTCGGGATAAGTAAGCGCAGCTTTCATAGTTTTACAGGATACTGAGGTTTGGAAGGGACCTCTGCAGATCACCTAGTCGCACTCCTTTGCAAAGCAGGGTCATTTGGTGCAGATGACAAAGGAACATGGCCAAATGAGTTTATGATGTCTCCAGAGAGGGAGACTTCAGGTGTTCCAGTGCTCTACTACCCTCCCTGGAAAGAAGTTCTTCCTCATGCTGAGGTGGAACTTTTTGTGTTGTAGTTTATGGCTTTTCGTGTGCCTATTGTTTGTGAAATGCTACAAATGATTTTGAAACTCTTGGTTGTCTGTTTCACTATCAACAATCAAGTTCATGTTCATTTCATTGATAACGTGCTGAAGGTTTGGTTGTGTTCTAGTCTACGTTTCCAATACTATGGTTGTTTCTGCATATGACTATGGACAGCTTTCATCAAAACGTTGTTCTTGTTCAGCAGATCCATACCTTTTGGGTCACATGATTTTCTCCCTAATTCCCACTGTGTTCTCTGCATCCTGGGATAAAATTGCTCCAGAGACTTTGGTGGCTCGTCTGGGCTCCACTCAGTAAGGCAGGACTGACTTCTCCAGGAAATCTGAATATATGCACCGTCATAAATATGCTCTTAGTACAGTTAACTAGTAATAACTTACTTGTTGTTTAATAAAAACCCTATTAGAATTGTACAATGATAGAGCAAGGCCCCTGGGGGCTCAATGTCTGTGAAAGCAGGGCTAAAAATGGATGTTTCACAGCGTGAATCTTTAAGAAGAGGCGTAGAGTAGTGATAGGAAGATGGAAGGGTTGGCCAAACCGGGTGTGACTGAACAAATTTATTTATAGGTGAAGCCTGATACTTGTATCCCATAACCTTTTTGAATCTTATTTAAAGTAACATAATCCCTTGTATCTTAATTACCTGTCATTTTGACTGTAAATGAAGTTTTGGTGGCTTTTTATGCATTAACTACAAAGGATTTGCTGCTATAAATACCCTGATACAATTGTATCACTGAATCTTCTGAGTGGAGCCACAGCTTTAAAAGAACCATTTGTCTACACAGTTTATAAGGATTTTCTCATCCCTGAGCCAAGCCCTCGAAGCAAATTCGCTTTGGTTGTTTGCTTTTGGGTTTTTTGCCCATTTTTGAATGTATCCATATTAGGGTCACAGGGGTAACTCTCTACACCCAGTCAATACCAGTATTCTTATGCAACTTTTATGTATAGGCAAGGTTTTAGTTTTGCATCCTAAGCTATCACTACCTGTGCTAGCTATGAAATTTCTCAAAACACAATTTTCCGTAAAGCTGGGTGGACATCCTTTTGATGGAAATGGGAATTTTGGGCTGAATTATATGACAATGCAATTTCTAATCACAAACTGTAATGTGAAATTTAAAAAAAAAAGAAAAAAGAGGAGAATCCATTTAAGCTGAAAGCCTAGTGTTACTTCTAGTTCCCCAAGCAATTGTGGATTCATTATCAGCTACTTGTGAGCTAAAAGAGTTAGAAAACTGAACTTCTACATGGAAATTGTAACAATTCTCTCTTTTGCTTTAACATTTTGAAAATGTTTCTCCGAGTTCTTTGAATTTAGTTGAAATGTGTTTAAATTCTGATTCAGCCTTTAGTTGCTATCTGTATATGTTACTTTGAAACAAGGTTTAAAAAGATAGTGTAAATAGGCCCAAACATTTGTTATGCTATAGGTAATATTCTGACTTTATTCTTAGTGTGAGAAAATGAGGTAAATAAGTACTTCAGTAATGTATGTGTTATGAACAGAGCTAAGAACAGCCCTTGCTTAGGTTGTGGCTGCTCCCACTGGGAATCACTCCCAACAAAATGCTAGCAGGAATGCTTGACAAGGCTTGTATGGCATCTCTGAACAAAGGACACTGCATCTGGCAATGGAGAAGTGCTGGTGGTTTTAGCTTAGCCTGTAAATTTAGTCTTTAGCCTATAGCTGAGCGTGGTGATTGTGTCCTGGTGATCTCTGCTGGAAGAGCTTGATGCCAGCATGGGCTGAAGCCACGTGGTTCCTGCTGTGTGCTGTCAGCTCCTTCCAAGACAGAGCTTTATCCCTGTCTTATTCTGTATCTCCTGCCCTGAGTGCCTTGGAGTAGAATAGGCCCTGTGTGCTCCTGAGCAGGCACCGAGGCAGCCACAGTGCCCTACAGAGTCTCACATGTTCTACTGATTATCCAGCACACTTAAACTTTGAGTTATAAGAGTGACCCCAGCCAGTTGGCTGAAAAAATATATTTGACATCATTGAAAATGTATGCTGCTGCTGAAGCATGGATTTTAATTTGAGGAAAATGTCGGCCGTAATCTAGCATACATTAAAAAATATATCTTTTTATTTCCATATGGGTCACGTTAAGGAAAATATTAAAAAAAAAAAAAGCCAACCTTATTATATGAAGTCTCATTAAAGCAGCCTGGAAAAGTTTAGCCAATTTACAGGCTATACATCTTAATCTCCCCAAATTACAGGACCGATAGGAAAACGGGTGGTTGAGAGGGAAAGCGGGACCAGCAGAACCTGGCCGGGGGCCAAACAATGGATCAAGTAGCCCTTGCTTTCACTTGACTGCTACCCCTTGTTATTTAAAGAAAAGAAAGGATTTTCAAAGAAAGGCCTGGAAATGGCACAGCATGGAACGTACTTCCTTCTCCGGGTCAAAACTAAAACCCAAAGCTTGGTTATTTTAACATGGCATCTTGGCCCAGCTCTCTAGTGCCTGGAGAGAGATTTTTGTGAACTCCCGAGAGAAAATAAAGTATCTGCAATTCTTCTCTAGTTGTTAGCAGGCAGGTGGTTTAAGGACTGATTTTGCCATCTTGGCTAGTGTTTGTGGGGAAGCCAAAGGTGAAATGGGTATAGGGGTGCTAAAGGATGCAGGGGGAAAAAGCAGGAAGCAGTGAGGTGTGAAAGGGCAGAGAGGTCGTTGTCACCACTAAATTCAGTGCTGTGTGTGTGTAAAACTACACACCTACTGCTTTTGCTGCTGTTCCACTGTATCATAGGGCTCTACCTAATGGCACAGAGGGTCTGCGAGGGGAGCATGGAGAAGTTGGGAATAAAGATTTATACCTCTTGCATTGATCTAAGAGACCAGACACTGGGGAAAGCATTAGGAGGAGGTGAAGCGTCCTGATGTGAGTTAACAGATGTGTTAAGAGCCAGCAAAGGGAACAAACCTGATCAGCAGAAGAGGAACAAAGAAGCTACAAAATCTTGAGTGTTTGCAAATCATCCTGCTCTTAGCTAAAGCTGAGGCTGACCTAAAGCATCCAGAAGAGAGTAGGGTATGGCAGGTACTAGGTTGGTCTGAGAAATGTGTTGTGTCTGTATTGTTTTCAGTGAATAAGAACTTGCACTGCAGCTCGGAGCAGAACTGTGTAGCAGAAATCAGTGGTGTTTTCCTCCTGCAGGTAGGATTGTAGCTGAGCAGCCTCATCTCCTGTTTCTGTGATACCAAGAAAGCAAACTGGGGCAAGCTAACTGGCTACCTGTGTAGATGGAGGTGGTCACTGCTTGCCTCCCTGAGTGTGTCTGTGCCCATATTAATCTGCTGTGCTTTGATGTATTTATTAGACAAATTATGGGTGACTGACAGAGCAATTCTATACATTTTTGAGAAGATTTTATCTCCCTGAACCCTCTATTATATGCTTTTAGATCAGGGGAAGTTGATGGGGGTACATATTTTTCTGTGCTCTGGTAGCCAGTGTTTCACTATGGTATTTCATGAGCTGGATCTTGAAATTTCCTGTTCCTGCCTTCCTATTCCTCAAGCCCTCTGGCCAGGGATTGCCCCATTATCAACGTAACAACCAAAGGAAGGGGTTATGCTTTTTGTGTGGCCAGCTCTGGCTTGTTTGAGGAGTTTCCTGCAACTTGTTTGCTCCAGGAAACTTAGACCTTGGCAAATGGGCTGCTCAGCCTGCTTTCTCGTGGATATGAGAGTGGTTTTCAATGTGTTTGCCATGCCCTACCTATTTCTTCTTTAGCACTGTTTCTTTCATAGCACTTGGAAACATTGCCCCCAGGGGCTAAGGCATTCTCTGTGTCTTCCATGTAAAATGGGTGCATGTGGGAATGTGAGTATGGGTGTGTCTTGGAGGAAAGTTTATTAATACCACTAGAGATAATGGCCTTGGCAATATTTTGAAGCATCCTGCTCCATTAAATTATAGACTTTGTGGAGACAAAGAGATTAGGGAGAGCAAGGAAGATTATTTCACAAAGCAAAATATTATTGTAATTTGCTAGTCTTAAAAACTTTGCAGAATTCAGTGGGAAATATTAGAGGCCTTAATATGCTGATGTTCCTACAGCTACACTTCATGACTGACTCACTCCACCTTCCAGTTAGTGTCCAAGAATGCACAAAGAAATATATGTTTTTACACTGATATTGTTAAAAATATTTTTCATTGATCAGTGGCATATTTTGGAAAAAAACCCAATCCTTGGCTTTGTTGAGGTCTGTTAGGATAAGTAATAGTGCGTATTTTCTCCTGATTAATTTAATTTTTTCCATCCCTGTTTTTGTTCATGGTTTGTCTGCAAACAGACCATAGAACATCCCAACTATTCAGAATTTATGAATTCCTTTCATCATCTTAAATGCAAATACTTCAAGACGGGGTCAGGATTTCTTGTATGTTTCTACCATGCTTAATAGAGCAGTGTCTCAGTCTGGACTGAATTTGGTTGTCTGGGCAGTGCTTTTCCTGTATATAGTAATTTATTTTCAAAAGAGATTTTTTTTTTTAAACCTATTTCTTATGTACTCCATCTTTTCACAATTTCTTTTTTTGGAGTAAATATCTAAGATTTTCCCAGCATTCCCATTGGATTTTTATGACTTCAGTTCCTTCACCTGTTCATATTCACATTACATAGCTCTGCAATGGGCTTAGTGACTTTCATTTGAACCAAGCTCCTAACACCTCTTCTCAGGTAGGCTACAGACGTCATAGATTCCTTCTGATTTGCTTTGCTTTTAATATTAATTCTTACTGCCAGTTACAGTTCTTCCATATGAGTCTGAATATCTGACATATGCATAAATCTGGTCAAGGTCTTCTGACAGAATGAAAAAATATACTTTATTTATTAACATCTGCGCTGAAAAGCTGAAACTTCTGTGATGTATTGTTCTGAGATACCAAGAAAAGTGTGACCCCATCATTCCATGGGTTTTCTTCTGTGATAACTTTTTTTGCAGCCGTCCTTCCATGGGGTTTGACTGAGGTAGTCACCAGTCCAGAACTGCTGTCCACATTTGGAACCCCAGTGAATGCAGATGTATAAGCTAGCACATGTCACTGTCAATTTCAGAATAAATCTGCATGTAGGTGTCAGTGTACTGGTTCTGGGGCTTTATGCCACTGGTAGATCTTACACCCTCTGGTAATTCTGACTGATATCACTAACATTTATCCTGTCTGATATCTGAGTGCTTTGTGCACCACAGCTTGTTCTTTGTTCACCCTGTGAAGTGTGTACACCTGCCTTGGAGCAGCATCAAGCTACACCAAGGAATTTTAGTTTTCTATTTCTTCATCACTATAAATGGAACCCTTTATTACAGAGCATTGGTCCTCTGAAGGTACAGCACTCCCTTTTTACCCAGAGCTCCTGAAATCTTCTGTCACACTGATACTTACTGTACTCTTTTTCCTATATTAAACATCATAACAAGATGTTCAAGACTACACCTCTATTTGTGGTTGTGTTGCTTGAGTATCTGGGAAAGCAGGACTGTAAAACCTGCTGTGTATGAGTATATATATATGCGTACTACAGAAAGGGAAATTTTGAATTCTTAGAATTCTTTATTGTATTTGTTATATTTGTTGCTAATTAAAATAAATACCCTGTACTCTGCATGAAATTTCAAACACTGCTGAATGGGGATCTTGACTGTTCCCTAGCCCTGAAAGTTGAAAGGGAAAGAATGCTTGCTTCACCTGCTATTTGGATGCTGAACTAATTTATTGAGGCAACTTTTCCTGAAGGTAGAAAGTTTAAAAAGATTTTGCTGATGAACCACTGTCATGGTCTCCTGAGGCAGCTCTCTCTCTCCCTGGGAAGGAAGGTCATTCAAGTTCCCCAAGGTGGGCCTATGTCTATTACAGTACAGATATAGACAACAATACTACATGGCTGTGCTTAGACTGATGATGTTTTCCTTTGCCATGGAGATGAATCTAGGTCATTTGGGCACAACCCACTAGTGCCGGCAGGAAGAAAATTTGTCTGTGACTGTATCCTAACCTCTATTGTAGAGGTACCACAGGCTTATGGAGAGCGTTTAGGGCTGATATCTTGGTAAAATCTGGTCTAATTTCTGCTGCTGATCCATGTCTTTGTGTGTTTTGCAGTCCTCAGGACTTGCTGTGAGTGTTGGCAGAGCAGCAAATGTAGGGTGCTGGAGCAGCTGATAGCTCTGCTTCTGTCTGACACAGACCCTGCACCCTCTCTCCACAGACTTGTAACACCTTAAAATTAAAATATAATGCCCTAAAATGAAAATACAAAGTTTTAAGTGATCCTGACCTTGACAGGACTTAGCGTTGTTTTCACTGGTGATTGTACCTCCTGACTTGTATTTGGCAGCACTACAACCACTTGAAGACGTGCATGTTACTGAAAGATCTATTTGACTTTTCTGATCATTATGCTCTTTACTGCCTCCTTGTCATTCTAATCAACTCTTCTTTTTAGTCAAGAGAGGCATGAAAGAAGAAAACAAAATCCAGTTCTGAAAAACGCTATATGCTGAGTTCTGAGGAAGCCCCTTTGATGCTAAAAATATGATGTAGTGGTTTCAAAAACAAAGAATTTCCATATCGTACTTTCTGTTGTCTGGTTTTGAGGAGCTTATCTTGCCTCTTTTCCCACCAAACATTTATTAAAAATTATTAATAGGGTTAAAATTAAAATCAGAATTCAAAGTGTCTTTCAGTGGACTTCAGTATTCCTTAAGCACATGGGCACTTTTGAAGATTTGACCCTGTCAGTACATTTTGTGTCCTTCTCTGAACCCCTGTCTTGCTGCTCTAGAATGTGAAGTGCTCTAGAGGAGAAGATGCCAGGGTACATGTTTGCAGTGTCCACCATCCCAGGCTCTCATTCTCAGAGCTCTTAGTGCTGTTGTCACGTTGCTGAATGTCCCTCCTTTGAAGCGAACATTTCCCAGGTCTCGCAGATCCGCTGCTGAGGCATCAGGTTTGTGCTGAGCAAACCCGTTCTGGGATACCATTCACCTCTGAAGCCACGGTACAGGCCTCCCACTATACCTAAATTGGCAGGGCTGGGACCAGCATGGGATGGAGACAAAAGCAGCTCTATCTGTCCTGGGGAACAATGGAACAACCTTAGCTAGTGCTGCAAGAAAGCAGGTAGGGAATGTATTTGTGCTATGCTAATGCTGGGAAGTTAGCACAAGGAGTCAGGCATACAGCTCCTGAGAGCTTCTGGAAAGCAAGAGGAGTGAGTTTGCTTTCTTCCCTTTTTCTTTTTTTTTTTTGTCAAAGTTGATTCTCTCGTCTACTCTCTTGCCCGCCTTCCCCCTCTGCTCCCTAAGCCTGCTTTTGATTTGGTTTTATTGGCTAGTGAAAGGAATCATTTACTAGTCAAGGGCCAAGCAGTGACAAAGGAATGCAGGTAAATTAGTTTCAGTTCCTATTTCTCCCAGTCTTCCTCCTTTGGAATTTGAGCTTTAGAAAATAAAGTCCTTTTACCCATACTGCCCCCCTCTTTTTTCCTAAAAGGATTTTACCCCTTCTCAACTTCTCTTTCAAGAACTTCGTTTTTGGAACTAAGAAAACCCCCAATAAAGTACCTAAAATGTCAAGGTGTACAACGCAGTCAATGAAATCCAACTGAAATGCATTAAAAAAAAGCAAAACACCCACAACTTTTTGCACGCACCTTAACAATGCAGAAATTAACTGAGAGTGTCATAAAGCTTGTTTTAATGAATAACTATGTACACACTGGGAAGTTTTACATGCACATATATCATGCTTCAAATGCTAAAATGTAGTTAAAGTTTAAACATTTTGCAGAAGAAAATATGCAAAAGAACTTTCAGAGAATCAACATGGAGAAAACCTGTATGTTCAGTCTTTCATCACTCAGTATTATTGAAGTATTAAGTACTAAACTAATAGTGTTAGCATTCAAACTGTCTTTTTTTGCTTGTCTTGCTTTTTTTCCCTTTGTAGATTGTCTTTTGGAAAACTTGCTTCAAATATACCTGGATGTTTCACCAACTGTACTCTTATACAAAAATCTTTAGAGGTTGAGGCCTTCTTTTTACATCACAGTACATTGCTGTCCTTGGTAAATAATGTAATCCAAGATGCTCTGTGATGTTAAAATAGTACAAGGCATTGTGGCATTAATGACAGAAAAGGGTTTGTTTCTCATTGGTAGCTATTCCTTAGTTATTTCCACGTTCCTAACGTAGAAATAAAACTATGATTTATCTTTTTTTTCTTAGCGCAGCAAAAAGTTGCTCCTTCAGTCTTTTAGTTGACTTCATAATTAGATGCATTTTGTGTTTCTGCATGCATAACACAAACTTGAAATACAAAAGAACTCAGTTCTGACTAAACAACTGTAAGGTTTTGGACAGCAGCTGGAAGAAGCCAGGAAATGTAAGTTAAGTCTGATATTCCCCACTTGCCTCACGCTATTGTGATTGTATTTTGTGGGGAAAAAGCACAATGATGAGAGAGGTAAGAACACAATGTCAGTCCTAACGCTGCATTTCCTGGCTTTTGCTGGTTTGTGTCACAACCCTAAAAAATTGTCTTTCATTTCCTCAAAAAGGGGGCAAATATATTTTCCAGGGTGGTGTAATATATACAAACGTAATTTATCTGTCCAGGCAGAACACTGGGGGAGTAGACTCAGAATTTGATGTGAATTTATTTGAAAAATCTCTCCCGTATTTTCCAGCTGTGTTTAAGTACAGTTACTTTAGTTTGTAACTTCCAACTGATACTTAAATGACTGTTGGAGACCAAAAAATTCCTCCTCCCAGTGGAGCAGTACCTTTCATTAAACACCCACTAAAGGTGTTTTTACAAATGATTTCTAGGGTTCAATGGTGATCTGCTTTTATTTGATTTAGAGCCACTGAGTCAGTTTCTTTTCTCCTGGCAGGTTTAGGAAGTACAGAACTTGCTTGGAAGCTGGGAGGTCAGATGGAAGGAGTGAGATCTGTTGTGTCCTTCCCAGACCAGTGCTCAGGTTGGATCCGGGGCTGTTGCAGTAAGAAATGCAGGTCTTGGTTGTGTCATAACTGAAGGACGAGATGCTCGTTTCGTGCTTGGTGTGAAAGGAAAATGGAGATTGTGTGTATTCGTAACTGCAGGAGTGACAAGTTATGGTGGTTTTTATCTTACTAGGTGGATTTTTTTCTACTTCATGATTTTGTCAACACAGTTTGAAATACTTTCACATTTGCACATCTTACTACATTTTTAACTCCTTGGACAGTATACGAGGCAGACACCTCCACTGATTCTATATTAAACCCTGTTTAAATTCAACAGATTCTTTAAAAGTATCACTATAAGCACAAAAGGATGTTTTTGCACGTAGTCGTCCTATATAACAGGGTCATATCAAGGATGTACAATATTTGTACAGGTTCCCGCTGGGAGATATTAGTATTATTAGTATTGTACACTTTAGGTAAGCATTTGAAATACCAAAATTAAAAAGACTAGATTTATTTAATGTGTATTTAAGTTTTCTTTAAGTATATACAGAGGAGGAAAAAGTTATCAGAAATATCAAAATCACATGAAATATCTAAGTTATGGATATGAACATGAAATATCCAATTAAGAATTCCTGAGCCTAATATTCTCTTTACCACTGAAAATAAATATGAGAATGCTAGTAATCTAAAACTTAAACAGTCAGATTTCTTCCTGCAGGGAGCTTCTATCCACTTTTCCCAAAAGAATGGTTTGGGAAGGAAGTGTTTACACAATATTAAGAACAGTGAAGACAATAACTGAAATTTTATTACAACAAAAATTGTGGATATATTGGCCCAAATTTGTGATTGATTACACATGTTTAAATGTTAAAATATTATAAAGAAGTCTCTGCCTCTATAGCAATTTTTTATCAGGTAAACAAAAGACTTGGGATCAAGAGATACTCATATCTCAAAACCAGAATGATTCATTTTCTCGTTTGCACCCTCCAAGATATTTTGCATAGTGAATTGTGTCTTAATGAAGCAATAAACTGGATCCTGATAGTCTTCCACAATTTAGATATATTTATTTCTCAGAAAAGTAACTGAATTTCACAACTTTGAACCCAAACTGGAATTGTCATGTAATACAAGTATTTAGATCTGTATATGACTACCAGGTTTTTACTCAGTACATTTTAAAAACCCATTATATACAAATATGACGGACTTTGCTTTATGTGGTGAACACTTTCTCCGCTTTAGCATAGTGCTATTAAACATAAGAGTTTAAAAAACATATGTGAAGTCTGTAATTATGGGGGTTAAGCTACAAGGACAAAAGCAAAGCAGTGTGATCATGAAGACTTTTACTGACTCTGAGCAGTTCTCCACAGGTGCTTCCACCTTCGCTAGTTCCACAGGTAGCTGGTTAAAATCTTCTGGAAGCGGCCAAGGTCAGACCCCAACTAAATGGGGCTGCAGGGGAAAGGGGAAGAGCGTTTGTGAGCAGTTTGCGGTCGTTCGGGAGCTCTGGGCCGAGCCGCCGCTGTGCCCCGGCCCGCGGCCTCCAGGGGCCGCTGTGATACCACGAACCCCGGACCGCGGCTGCTTTAAGGGCTCCTTTAAACAACAAAATATCCAACTTTGAAATTCTTTTTGTCTTCAGATGTTCCAAACCAGGATTCCAGCAAAGGAAATGAAAAAGGGAAACTAAACGAGCTTTCCCCTGCCCTCCCTTTCTCTCTCTCTGGTTTCTATTTGTAATACTTTATTTCTACAACAAGCACAAACCACTAGAAAGGCAGAAAACAAAATATGAATTTTTCCTTCCCTTTTCACTGTAAACCTCTGTAAAAACAATGAAAAAAATTCTGGACTATATTAGATGGCCTGTTTCTTGTTTTTCTTTTTTTCTTTTTCTCTTTTATTCCCCCCCTTTCCCCCCTCCCTTTCTGTTATATTCGCTGAGCTGTTTGCATTTTAACTTTGCAGGAGGAGGAAAAGAGGAAATAATGTTTTGTAGAAAAACGCAGTAATTACCAATTGGACTAAACTAGAGGCAGCAACTGATGGCATGAAATGGTTGTTTTATGTCAAAATACATCCAAACAGGACAGAAAGTTGTACTGGATTTGGTGGTAAGAAGCTGCATCTATCAGACATGATAGCCTTCTAAAGAAGAAAAGGATATGCAATATTCAAAACAAAAATGGCATTTGCTATATGACAAAGATTTAATCATAAGTCTCCATCAAACATTATCTTAAATTCTGGAAACAAATAATAAATGATATAGAAGGACTATAGTTGATGCATACATTTAATTAGGGTTTATTTACCATGGGCTATATAAACACTTTTGTTTCTATAAGGGGAAGGATTTGTGTCTGCAAGTTCTGCCTTGAACATTTCAAGTTAAAAACAAATGTTTTAAGAAAAGAAATTAACATAAAACAGCCCAGTGTTGGCTTTGTGTCTTTGTAAATGTCTGTGGCGGTTTCTCCTCGTCTGAGGGAAAGAGCCATTCATTAAATTAAAAGTGAACCAGTTAAACTGGACCTTTCATTGAAGAAAGTCTCCCAGTGATCCATGCTTTATTTGGTGGATTGTCTTACAACACAAATAAACCAAGGGGTTTTTTATCTTGGGATCTAAAAATACTAGAAAGAAAGGAAATCCAAGCAAGGCAGAAAATACTAGGAAATAATTTCCTATTAAACAGACCCTCTGCCTCCATATATCTCAAATCATGGAAGTACACAAGAGAGAAGGGCTCATATTCCTTTTTCTCTCAGGTTAAAAGCCAGTGACAGAGGAAATCGAATTCAAAGGTACCGTCAATGTTTGCAGTGTTCAAAAATAGATAGGAAAGAAATACACACTGCAAATCCACCACGGCTTTTTGCTGGCAGCTAACTGCTAAATGCAGATGATGTTGCTGCCTCTGAAAACCATTGAAATAGGATCTTATGTGTGTAAATGTTGTGTAAAATGCATAGATATTTGGGGCAGATTTGAAATAATTTTTATTTTCTGAACAAAATTCTCAGGCATTTATTTAGATATCTGTTTCAGCTGACTTTAATCTACCGTCACATTCTCTTTTTCCTTTCAAATCTTAATGCATAGCTTTACAGACCCTGCTTAGGAACACTGTGTGATAATCAGCAACAAAGAAATCAATATAGTTTGGAAGAACAATTACAGTAAAAGATGGAATACAGTTTAAGAAATATTTTCTCTTTAGGTTTTTTTCTGCTGCAGTTGAAATCTTGGTGGTTTTATTTATATTTTCCTATTTTTGTAAGACATTTGCATGGAGTATTTTCAAAAATAACTTTTTTATAATTGTGTACTTAATGAAAAATGGGCAGAGTAATGTACTCTGAGATACAGAACTGAAATTCAGAATAAAATGGGGTCTTATACACTGAAATTGCATGAATGCATAGCTGATTAAATTTTGGAAGGCTGTTAGTGGTTCGATGTAATTTGTATTTTTGGATGGTGAAACTCAGATGCTCTAAAGGAGTCTGAAGATGTTCTGAAAGGTCTCTTGGTGTTTGTGCTGATGAGCACGCAAAGGTACCAATTCCCTCTGCATATTTTTTACAGGCACATATATTTATGTACGTACACAAATTTTGTCTTCTGTAAACACTAAAAATAGCTTTGCCTTTATCAGCAGCATCCATACATAAATATAGAGCATCTCATAAAATGTCTTTTACACTCACAATGAACCTCTAATTAATTCTGCGTAATTAATTCTGTAATTCCATAAATTTATTATTAGTAAGTATTAAAACAATTATAAAAATAGAGCCATTCTCAGTATTATGACCCTGACCCAGCATGTCTGGGATGAAAGAATGTACTGAGAAGATAAATACATTTTTTGTTTTCTTGAGATAAATATGAAACAAAGCTAAATGAAATTAAACAAATTGTCACCAGGCTGCTGTAATAGGCAGATCACTTTTCTGTGCATGTGATTTTTTGTTTAGTGATATAGGCATGATTGTGCTGACAGTGTAAAAAATAGTTGCCAGTAAATATGCTCGCTTTTGTGAGTAGTGTGACCAGGTTTTAAAAAAAATAAATACCTGCATATATCCATAGGCACTTTAGATGGAAAGTACTTGCAAGTTTAACCCCTTGTTTCATGCCCCTTCCTCTTAGGCAGTGCAAAGGGAACCAGCCAGGGCTGCCAGGCCCGGGAAAGGGAGCCTGGTGAGGTCTGTGTGTGAAAAGTTAATGATAAAAGCACAAACAGGGAAGAGGGAAAAGATCTGTTCTCTTTTCCTCCCCAGAGATCTACTGGAAGTCTGTGGTGTGCAATGCTGAGAGCAACTGTGAATTTTTGTGTCTCTGTAGGTCTTCACTGAATGAAAGGGGTGTGGAGCTCTGCAGCTTCTGCCCACAGCTTCTGCTCAGCCATCGTGGGAGTCGCTGCTTCCTCAGAGTTCCCTCCTGAGAAGGTACTGTAACCACTCTGGATAAGATTATAAATTATACCTTCTATCAGTCACTATTAAAATGCAGCTCCTTCTAGGATAAAACAGAGTAGCTCTGAACTGCAAGAATACTACATAACCTGCATCTTGACCCTTTCCCTTCTATGGGACTTGCAAGGCAATTCAATGCTAAAAGTAGCAATGAAATGCAAAAAGATAAACTGATGGTTTACCTTGAACATTCTGGTCCAGTAGAAGTTGGAAACTAAACTAATACTAGCGAGGCCTGGTTTAAAAGGTTTTGGTTTGTCTGATGCCAAAACAAAGTATGTTTCTGACTGCCATCTGATGTTAGGGGAGCACGTTTTCTGAAGGCTTCACTTTTCACCTAGACAAATAAATAAGGATTCAAAATATTTTCTCCGTCCAGGATGCATCAGATGGGTTTCACTCATTCCAAAAAGGTGTCAAGTCACCCTAGAAGGCAGCTTAGCCATTCTGAAAATCTGGCCATTTGTGCAGAATGGAGCATAGTGCGAGCATGTTTACTTGTGCCAAAAAAGCACATGAGGGCCATCCGTGCTGGGCTGCCAAGGACTTCTTTTTCTCAACTGGTGATAATTTGTAATCTGTGCCCTATAACAGTCAGTGTGGGCTACCATACATCTGATTTGTCCTGAAATGTTTATAAATGGAAAGGAACTTTGTGCTCTGCCTGTTTGCCCAGGATTTCCTGACATTCAACAGCCTTGCTGGAATTGTAGTTTTGCTGCAGTTGCTGAATATTCATAGATGTGGGAGAAGCTGCTGCTGTGTTGTACTCCCATGTAGGATGTGTCATGCTGCACAGGGATCTGAGCAGGCACAGTGAGCCCAGCCCAGCTTGTCTTGGATTGTGGAGCAGACTTGGATTCCTTGCTGAGTCGCTCTGCACATGAGGTCATGCTGCTGTCTAGAAGCCCTTTCTGTCCAACAGTCCATACTGAGAACGGTTTACAGTAGTAGTAAGAGAAAATTTCCAAATGCTTTGCACTTGAACTTCAGACAGTTTCCTCATCCTCATTAAGGCTGGTGAATATGAGTGTTACTCTCTGACTGATACAGATGAGAGGTGTTTGGTGTAGCTTAATAATTGTGCTTTGAAGAAACGGCTTATACAGTTAAAAAGGAAAAATTGTTTTGGGTTTTAAAGGCCTAAAGGGCATAATCTGCACTATCTGATCCATTTGCCTTATGAGCTACTACACTGAAGCACAAAACAGCCACTTGATTTCTTAAGCATCTGAAGAGGAGGAGAGGCAGGGGCTGGAGAGTGGAGGAGAGGGGAGCAAACAAACCCTGGCCAAAGCTTTCACCACAGAAGTTTAATTGTTTTAATTTAGAAATGGTCACGCACGTAAAAGTTGCTTTTTTTTCCCCCAGCATTTCCGTTAGCACATTTAAATCACAGTTGTTGGGAAACTTGGTGCAGGTAAAAATACACTTCTCATAAGCTCTTGGAGAACAGTGAGGGAAGTAAAATAAGTAACAAAACCCTTTTTCCTGATTCCCCTCCACCCCCCTTCAGCAAAGTCACCTAAAAATGAGGGGATTAACTATTACCAGTCAATAGGAGGCACTTTTGAAAGAGGAAGCATTGCTATCCAGATTTGAGGGAAATGAAGTGTTTATTGGAACAAAAATATACTCTTTGTTCACGTTACTTCATTGAATTGTGTATTCTCTTCTAAGAGCATGAAAAGCCATTGAAGAAAATGTTTCATGCCGCTCTTTCTTTTACCACTTATCTTTTGTCTTCCTGTTTTACCTCCTTTTCTCTGTGAACATCTTTCTCATTAAATTACTAACCAATGCTTTGCTAATTAATGCCAGCTTAATTTAATGTTTAATGATGCTCTGTGTGGGGAGCTTGATTTCTTTTTGTGATTCTGGCCTGATCATTGAGATTAGCAGCATCTGTACAGAGCTACAAAGTCCCTTGAGGCACTGAGCAACAATTTTTTTTTTTTTTTTTTCCCCCACAAAATCAAAGTGACTGGCATGTAGGGTTAGTAGAAAGTATCTCTTCATAAAGTGACTGCAAATGCTTTGCAGCTTTCTTAATCAGCTGATATTTACTCACTTTCTTGTAGATTATTAAAGGTGACGCCGCTAAGTACAACATTATTGTAATACAGCTGCAAATTGAGCTGGGAAAACTATTTTTAAGAAAAAGGTTGACAGTTTTGTCAAGTCTTATCTATCAATATTACAAAAGCATTTATATAATTATACCTGTCACTGGAAAATGCTAACAAATATTGCATATGAAAACATTTCAAGCTGTAAGTTGTTTGCAAACAGTTTTCAGAGACTTTTTCCTTTAGTATTCAAATTTTTTTATGCCACTGGCCACCTAGATCACATGATGTTCTTTCTGTTCCATTTTGGTTGCATAGCTCAGAACAAAGGAGTGGTGACTGACAAGTTTTAAATGTTACTGCTGAAAGAGTTGTCGTTGCCAAACCTGTCCAGAGAAGTTGGGCTGTGGTGAGCTGGTGTCTGAGGCAACCAAGTAACTGCAAAGCAAATCCACACAGGCTTATGGTAGCTAAAGAGAGCAGCAGTGCAGGTCTTGCTTGGCTCTTAAACATGCACTCACTGCTGTGTTAGACTTCACCATTTGTTGCTTCCAATCATATTATTTATTTTGTGTATTTGTTTTTCTGGTGGGATTGGAATGGAAGTGTTACTTTCAGATGTCTGATGAACTTGTCCATCATAGTCTAGCTCCTAATGACTTTATGACTCAACCTGCAATGGTAATTAAATTTATCCTCTGCTGGCACCATCTTGCCTCATTTGGATGAATACAGAAAATTAAGGAGCATCCTCGTAGTTTTCATGTGAGATTATGCATTGAAGCAGAACTTATTTAGGACACAGTTGAATTTTGAGGCTCGTTTTCATTTCAGAAGAAAGACTTGCAACATTATTGTGTCTTTTTGCATGGTGACATGCAGAAGTAGAATGCAGATTAGATGTTTAAGGGAAGCTAAGAAAATACACATACTTTCAGACACATGTATGCCTCTTATATGACTTTCACCCATTGCTTCATACAACTACTATTTACATTTAGAGCTAGTGGTTTCTTAAATACTTAGAGCCCACAATTGAGCCCAGATTTCCAAAGGTGCTTGGCACCCAGCAGTTCTCACTGAGACATTTTTATGGCCAGATAATCAAAATTGCTCAGCATGGTAGAAGCTAGGGAGTTTTGAAAATCTAGCCACTTATTTTAATGCCCAAATGGAGGCTGGGTTCTTCAGGAAAGCTGGTTCATATATTACAGTTCCAATGACTCTGTATTAATCCTGTAAGTACATTTTTTTCTCTCTGATGGACATATAGTCTATCATATATGTGCTCACTTAGAGACTTTCCCACCCATCCTTCCTTATAAATTGTAATTACATTAGTTTCATTGAATTTCAGAAGTTGTTGGTACCATACAAATGAAGCAAAAATTCAAATGAAAATCAGATCTGGTAATTACAGGATTTTTCTACAAGCATTTTTCTTTTCAGGCTTGACTTGGAAATGAAATAAAGACAAGAGGTTTCCAGGTTAGGAAGCAAACAAAACCAAATTGTAGAGGGTGAGAGTTGCTTAGCTGAACTGCTTTTTATAAAGCACTTTGACAGCTGAAAAGAAAAACATTGAGGTAACTTGTAAAGTGAATAACTTCAGCTATTACATTTGCAATTTTCCGCTCAGTGTTCCCTGTCCTACTGCGCAGAGAAACTTGGTAGGATGTAATACCCCAGCAATAATAGTCAGCTTTGACTTTGTACTCTGCAGACATTAACTAGCTCACCTCACACCTCTGCGAGGTAAGGAAATGGTGTGATTGCCACCTTGCCTCTGGCACAGCAAACACTTTAGTTAAGCTTGAGGTTTGCCAAGAGAACTGCTGGCTGTGTTGCTTCTCTCTCATTTCTCCTCACAGTTGCAGAACTACCTCTTAGTGCCCCAAGAGATGTACTTTCTTTGCACCATTCCACACACCTGATCCTTATCAAAAATGTGCTGTTCTGTTTGTGACAATAAAGGATTATTATGAATATTTTGTGATGGTTGAGGTATTTCACAACTGCCCACAGAAGGTTTGTTTTACTCAGGTATTTGTTAGACATGAAGGGCAATTCCTGTACTTTGTAGAATTTCAAATAAGTGCAATTAAAAGCAGTCTCCATGCCTCATAAAGTCATTTGGAAGAAGGCTTAAGGAAGGTCAGAATGTCTCCTGTGCTGCAGGAGGGGTACATGGATGCAGAGTCAGCAGAAGCCATGACTGAGACAAAGAAAAGTGGGGGATTTTGTGGGGCCTGTGTCATGTGAAGCACCTTGTTCCTCACACTGGCTGCCAGGAGCATCCCTGTAGGAGCTGACCTGGCACCTGAGAGTGTTGTAGCACTCAGCCACAGTTTCTGAGGGATCCAATCTCTGTGAGTGAAGGAAAGCATTGCAAGGCTGGGTTTTCCAGGTGAGGACTGGTTCTCTCTCCACTTGCTGCCCAGTGAGGAGGTGTATTCTCAGTAGGAGTATTCTCATACCAGCAGAATGCCTTAAATTGGATCCTCTGAGTAAAAACCAGAGTAAAGTCCAGTGCATTCACCTATGGACTTTGTTCTACATAACTCCTGTTGAACACCACGGTTCCTTGCTACCTCCCATCTGGGAACTGACCCTTTTTTTTGCTCAAGGTTGAGCTGAGCTATCTTTTCAAGAGCACCCAGGTCATTTTCCCCAGGCTCCAGGCTGTTCCCATGAACATGAGTTTGACTCTCATTAGAAGTCAGTGGATAGAAGCCCAGTTCTTTGAATATAATCAGGTACCTGTCTCTTACTGATTTCAGTAGAGATGGATGTATAAATATGTTTAATATATTGGACTATGGCATGTCTGAATTAATAGTTAGTGAGGTTTTAACCATCCCCTCAGACCCAATTTTCCTTGCCGTATGCACTCAATGCCTCTTAGCTTGGCCACCAGCTCTTCTCTTACAAAGCCCGAAATGCACTGTGGAGCTTCTGTTTACAGAGTTTGGTTAACATTCTCCTGGGAAAGCACTGACCTTGGGATCATCCCACTCCTCTCTGTTCTTACCCCATGAAACATATTTGTCTGCTATCCTCTCTCAACTGCTTGTAAGCAGTAAACTCAGGGTACAGGCCTGGGGAGAGGTGGGTTGTTTGCAAACCTATATCCAAAAGGACTTCATTTAGCTAATGGTAATCAATAATGTGAGTAACTGTATGGACGTGATAGGTAAGAAGTGGCTTGTGTGGTGTGGGCTGATGAATTCAAAAGGAATTTGTCTTTTAATTACTTTGCTGCTTTTGAAAATGTGTGCGTAAGTCTTTCCTTCAGACAAAGGGAACTTAAGCTTTCAGACAAAGAGATCTCTGACTCACTTGAGGCGTTATGACACTAACTGCTTGCAAGTTCATTCTGCTGCTGGATCTGCTTCCTTAAATGTCTTGTTAAGAAACCTTTGCCAAAAATCTTATTTGAGGCTGGCTTAACATGGTGGTAAATGAACTCTTTCATCTGCTTTATTCCAGCAACAAGTGCTAGCTTAAAAGGAGGGTGCTGAAAAGGACGAAATAAGTGCTATGTCAGTACACTTATTTTTAATAGCATTGCTGGTAGTGGCTGGCACTAAAATATATTAGAATCCTTTGTGCTGTTTGCTATGGGAGGTCCAGAAAACCAGTATTCATGTCTGCATAATTTGTGACAGCGTCTGATATTCTGAATAACAGGGAGGACAGTAGTCTCCAGGTGTTCATCCCTCCCTCTGTACAAAAGAAAACCCTAAACCAAACAGTGTTGTTTATTTGACAGGTAAACGCACTGATGACTGGCAATTGCTGTCATTAAAAGAAGACCTCAAACAGTGGTCACTTCCTTGGGGGGTCGTTAAAAATCCACTGGCAACTGCATGCAGATTAAATTTACAGCTTGAGCTCTTGCTCTTGTACTCTGCCTCCTTTTGCCCTCGTAATTTCCACTGGAGAATTATTCACTGTCTTATCTAAGATGTTTAATTCTCTGGTGGGGGTAGAGCACAGACAACAACTCCTAGTAGAAAAAGTAGTACAGTGATATTGTCCACCTTAATGCATTTATTTCCAGCTCCTCTTGTATTGTTGTCCTGTTTTCTGACATTTTTTCCTACTATTAGAAGAAGACAATGTTAGGTTACAAGATTGCAGCTGAAGCCCCAAGCTCAGATCTTTGTGTATAACTTTTCATGTAATTTCCGTGAAGAATCTGTCCTGTGTATAGTTTCATGCAGTGTTCAGCCTGCAAACTGAATGATTTAATTGCCCTGCAGGGTATGCAAACCAAATAAAATTAAGTCCACGTGAGCTACTGTCATCTCTTTTGGCTTGACAAGAAAAGGTGATGTTAGTTTTGCATTTGCCTTACTGTTATTAAATTTTTCAGTACTTTGGGTGTGTCATACTTTGGAATGTCATTAAAACCTTATCATTAACTAAAGGGTTATATTGCTGGTCTTAATCATCATAGAGAATAGCCTGAAAGTGTGTTCCCTAAGTATGGTATGGCTGAGAAAAGAGAAAGCAGATAAAAATACTCCCCAGTTTGTTCTTCTGGAATCCAAAAGTATTGCTTGCTTGTCATTAATTTTTCTCTTTGTTTTTAAGATCCTGTGACTGACTTTCAAATTTATGCAATTGTGAATTTACACATCAGTTTTGCAAATGTGGGAAGGGGCAGTTCTAAATTCTCTGGATGCTTACATTTGAGTGGACTCATGCTGGGGAGCTCCTGAGTTAGTGATGGAAAGTGCCACATTGACTCAAAGGTTCATTCTGGGAGCAGATTTGTGCTATGGAGATGGTAGACATTACTTGGCATTTAAGCCAGTGTGTGTCAACCAAGATAGCCATGCCTGTAAGATTGCATCACTGCAGGTATTCCCCTTCTGCTGGGCATCGCTGGGAATGCCTTGGATTTGGTAAGAATGCTTTGGATTTCATTGCTGGGAATGCGTTGGATTCATGGAAGAAAAACCTGTCTTTGCTCTCTGTGCCACGCTGTTTACAAGCCCAGAATCAACCCTTGTCAAATGAGTCCTTTTTCCTGTTGAGCAAACACACCAGGGCCTTCTGCTGCCTCCCTTTCCAAGTAACATCCCAGGCCACATTGCTCTGGCAGAGCCTGCCTAAGCCTTTTGTTTCAGCAAAATCCACACCTGCCAAAGACAACATGAAGCTTTACCAGCCAGTGTTTCTTCAAACAGTGCTCCTGCCTTCCCACATCCCAGCCAAAGAATGCTTGTGTGTTGCTGCCAATTTCTGCCAACGGATACAAGCAGTGGGGAATGCAGGAACTGCCACTAAGTCTCCAGAAGAACAAGGCTTGACGTATTTCGGCCAAAAAGAAATCCATAATCCTTAAGAAACAAAGATTGTATTTCATGGAAATCAGTTTAATGGGAATGGAATGGCAGGGAGGTGTAATTCATATTCAATGGGATGTATATAAAGTAAGCCAAAACAGTTTCTTAGCAGAAGGTAGGTCTATGATCTTAGTCCCATTAGGATACCTCTGGAATGTTGCCCGTTTCTGCAGTGGAGTTGCAGTGGGTTTTTGTGAGACTGACACCAGCATCTGGCTCATGGGAGCAGCTCATCTGACCTGATACACTGGTAGCTGAGGTTGCTGTGTACCTCATTGGGAGTATGTCTAGAGTTTCAGATAGCGTATTTCCAACCATAGTGTCTTTTCCAAACTCTCTGTTTTTGAGGGCAATCAGCATCTGCTTTAAGCGTATTTAATGACTCTTCAAATGGGAACAGTCCACTGGCAAGGCAACAGTATCTTACTAGAAATGACAGATCTGTTGAAGACTATGAAAGATTTTCTTGTTCTGTAACTTGGAAATTCCTTCACTACTCAGGATTCTCTGGATAGAAATAACATCCAATATAGTTGTTGCTTTCTCTGTTCCATCAGAGTATGGATTGTGGAGTGTGTCTTGAACTTGAGTTTTTTTCTATTTAAGAATATTCTTTCTGTTACAGCTTTTATATTCAGTAAATGGGCATAAGGAGAAGAACACCCAAGATTTAAAACGCTTGGTGAGGGAATGATAACTTTGTGGTTGTTTATTGTGTCCTCCTCATTTTTCAAACTACTACATAATCCTTAGTGGAAACCCCAAATGAATTTGTTTGATTAATTAATGGGTTGGCTTCTTAGCAGGTATGATTTGTTGTTAATGGAGCTGTAATAAGGCTATGTTGATTTGTAACATGGATCCAACTCTTTGAAGTAGAGAACTATAAAGTATTGAGTATTCTCTGTGGGTGTGCAGAATTAAATACTGTCCATAGGGTGTGTATGTATACATATGTTAGAATTTATGTTTTTGGGCCCTAACTTTCTTTGTGGTGTGTTATAAAGAGAAGGTCTGGGAAATTCCCTTCTTACCCCACCTCTAAATGCTCAGCAGTTCTTTCTGATGTTTATATTATATTGTGCTGGGAACAAATTGACCAGGTTTGGGTTTGTTTTTTTTTTTTCTCTGTCCTTCTTTTATTTTCCCACTAAATGGTTCAAAAATATCAGTTTAGGTTTCTCACTGTCAAGGTTTTATTTCAACCACAGGAGAGAATAGGCAGATTTAGTAACGAAGATGTTCAGCCCCCTTGGCCATAATGTTCCTGAGCTTTAGAGTAATTTAAAGCAGTCTGGGTCTACAGTTTGAGAACTTGTATTCAAGGATCTAATACAAAACAGACAATAAGCAGAAGGCACAGAACTGTGCTACTTTATTCCTCACAACATGATGACCTTGGTTGAGCTTTGCATGCTTTATATTGCCCAATGGAAGGTTTCATAAACTGAAAGGCAGGTAGAGGGTTGTGGTACAGAAGTTCCTGTATGTTGGATGAGAAGGTCCTGTGGTTGTTAACATCTACACAGGGTATCTACATTTAGGAAGAGTCAACAGCACTCCAAGTTTGGAGACCTCCTTGGTATCCAAATTGGTGGAGATCTTAAAAGTATTTTTGTAGCTAAATTGAAAATAACTTGAACTAGGCTTTGACAGTTACTGGTTTCAATGACCATGGGAAGGGGATAGGAGTTTAAGCAGATGTTCAGCTGTTTGTTCTTAGAAAAGATACTCTGGTGTTGGTATAATCAGCAGAACACTTGGTCTTCCCTTCCCCCTGTATCAGGACCACTGTTCCTTTGCACAGCTTTTATATAGAGCACAAGGACCAATAAATAACAAGGGAGCCTATAAATAAATACAGCTGTGAGCTGACAAAGGCTTCTGACAAATGATGTTTTTTGAATTTCTCATGTGTGGTCTAGTTTGAATCTAACCATGGGGCTTGCTATATTTTTGAGTGTATTTTGTGCCCAAGCCCAAGTCTCTGTTGGACTAAGGAGATTTCTGGCTAGCTGAGGAAAGGAGAGGAATGGGTGAAAACAAGAGGTTTTTTCGGTGAAGCTAGGCTTAAGGTATTAACTTCAGACAAATCAACCCAAGATCTGCTGGTGGTTTACATGAGAGGGTTTATGAGAGAAAAAAATATCACTGCAAAGTGCTGGCTCAGACAATACATACCTCCCCTCAATAATTCTACCTGATATCATTGCCCTAGAAATGCAGTAATCCATACCTAGATTTAAGTCCATTTTATGGTAGCCTTCAAAAATGGTTGTCAGGTATGGGCTGTTATGGGAGGTGTTGTATGGACAAGAGCACAGAAAGCCCCAGTCCCAGAGAGCTTGAAGTCTCCCAGTTGAGCAGAAGTTCCAGGTCTTCTGGGTGCCTGGAGTTCATTGGATCTCACCCATAGCCACCATGGGAGCTCTAGTCAGGTAAATTGACAAAGCATTAATTACTTCAAAGGAGAGCTAATGAGGCAATAAACCACAAGGGTGAAACTCAAATGGTTTATGGTACCATTAGTAGACAGAAATGGAATTATAATTAGAGCAGGGCAAACAATTCATAGTCCACAATTTATCCAATGGATTTAGTGCTTGTTTCTGTTCATGAATTATGCACAAGTAGGCATATTTTAGGAATGTATTCATTGTTTTCAATTGCTCAGCAACCACTTTATATGGAGAGATTTCTGCCAATATGAGTAGCCTTGTACAGTTTGCATCTGGTTTCTCTTTGCTTGGGGGCTTTGGGTATATATTTGTGCTCTGTAGTGGGTCACTGAAATACTACAGTATTTCTACTCCCTGGAATGTTATAGAAAAACATGTTAATTATACTGGGATATGTAGCAGTTACCTAAATCTGCAGGAAAACCCTTTTTTGATCTTCAGGGATGATTTTTTTTTTTTCTTGAGGAACAGTCCTCTGTAAATAGCTCAGCAGTAGGGCAAGACTTGCTCAAACATCCATTCCCTAAAATGAATAAAATTTGTGTCCAAATTAAAGTGTGATTCAGAAATAATGAAACAGGCTCAGGAAAGCTTCATTCCACTGCTTAGATCTTGACTTAAGTGCAGAATAATTCAAACATTTGTTGAGTGAGTGTTGTTATCTTGGGCTTTGAGGTGGTGTGGGGTTGAGCTCACGAAATTGTTCTTGAAGCTCTTCCAGTTTGCATAAAGTACTTGTATAATATAAGGGATGATCCTCTGTTGTGGGATATCTTTCCTGTCTGCTATCATTCACTTGGAATTATTTATACAGGGGAACAATGTTGCTGAGAGGGGTCTAATGTTTGGAAATGACTGTGTACACTCTCAGATGGGCCTCGTCCCTGCATGGTGTGTTTGTGTCTCCATCTTGCTGTGCACGTACTAGTGTGTCACAGGCTCTATTGATGACATCCAGCTCCCTCACAGACCAAAAAATACAGAGATACTTGGGAGTGTCCCATCCACTCTACATCGAGATGTTCTGGTGTGTTGGACTCTCAGTCAAAATGTCTTGAGGGCCAGTCTGTCTTTCTGTTACATAGCCTTGTTCTCTTCTATGAAGAACCTATTGAGAAGAGGCAGAATTAAGCCACAAACCTTTAACTTCTCACATTGCTGTATCCTCTAGCCTGGCAATCAAGCATTTGCTTCTTGTCTCAAGTGATTGGCAAGTTTAGTTTCTTGGAGTGCAGATGCTCTGTGCTGCCCGGTGGTCACCTGGCTCCATGTTTGTCTTCCTGAATAAATCATGCATTCTCCTTTTTCTGACATGTTTAGTTCCATGATTTAAGAGCTTCAACATATAGCTCTTGTTTGTTCTTACATTTGTTAATAACTAACCATGAATTATCCATGAATGGGTTAATTAGGTATTAACCATATACTATATTATATACCAGACAAAGAATCAGAACTTTCACAGACATCTATGTACTTAGTAACTTCTTGGAATATCCCTGGGCTAGGGATGTCTGCATGTATTATGGAAGTTCTTGCAAATCCCGGCCTGCAGGGTAGTTGCGGCATAGCACAAAAATCGAAACAAGTCATACATGGAACAAATGCCTTGCAGTGAAAAAGGTCAGGATCCCGAATGATTCAAATGGTGAAATATGGATCAGGAATCTGGTAACAATTTATCCTTTCAGAGAGGACAATATTATTGGAACTGATTTTTAATTTTCATGTAACACTTTGAATGAAGCTCATGTAGAATGAAATGGAAATAGAAAAACTATCCATGTACTGTGAGATTGTTTTGTGAATTCTAATACTGTGACTTTATTAGAACAGAGAGACTTTGTAACAATTTGTGTTGCTTATACTTGGGATACCTGTTGACACTATTCTGCCAGGGTAGGTTAAGATTTCTGTTAGTGCAGTGATGATGAAGATCATCAGTGCACAGGAGAAATCGACAGAAACTCAAGGAAAGAGTCCTGAAGGTGGCCAATGCAGAGATTGAGGCAAATACTACAGAACCAGGATTAGGTGATGCTGATGCCAGAAGTGTTCAGTAACATCAGCAGTGATTCTCTAGTGTTCTTCAGTGAACTGTGTGTGTCAGACTAATTGAGGTGCTGTTGCCTGGCTGTAGTGAGCCTGGCAGGTTCTGTCTGCCTTCTCTTGTCTCTCTCAAGAACTCAGCAGCACTTCTTCAGGCTGCCCCCCTCCTGAAACATTTTCTCAGGTAGTTAGTTGATACATGCTAGGCCTCAGAATGACATTATAAAATCCAGTCTGTAGGTCCAGTAATGCTCCTCAAGCTCAAAGGTTTTTACTGTCCAGCTCCCCACCAACAGCGTTGCATGGCCTGTCCCCACTTTGAATTTTCTGTATCTTACTTTGTACATGACCCAGCAAAACCCAGCTCCAACTCTGAGTCACTGTACAGTAAAATAACAAAGTTGTCATTTAGATGTTTGAATTAAAAAGATTGTGGAGCCTGTTTCTACCAAATTACTTTCCTATCAAATATTAATAAGCTTGGCTGGTTGGGAGTTTCTTTCAGAAGAAAAATCCAAGAGACATAAATCTATATTAAAGACTAAGTGCCTACCAAATGGAACTTTATGCACATTTGCTGTGGTTTCTCGCTTTCATTTTACTCAAGTGTTACAGAGGAAAGCCAGCAAAACCCACAAAATTGTTATTTTCTGCCTTCCATCTTTTAGCCCCAAAATTGTAGTTTGAATGCTGCTGTTTTCCATAGCATGCATTTCTGAGTGTCTGCCTGAAGCACAGATGACATGATACATGATGCAAGCCAAAGGGTTAATCTTCTAGGGACTCAAGACTAATGGCCCAGTAATGCTCATGCAAGAGGGAACTGTTGTGACTGTTTCAGATCTCAGTCCTAGTCACTTTATAATAATTTGGAGATTTTCACTGGAACTTAGGTGGCAGTAGGAGCAGCTTTTAATAAGAGACAGCAATGCTTGAGGTTGATGTCTTGTACCTTGGATCAAAACCTTTCTCCTACCTCTCCTTTCTCTGCTACTCAAACATCTTGTTGCAGGTCTGTATGTGGCTGAAATTCAGGAGATACTTCAGTCCCTCTCAGTGGGGCCTTAAATTTTCATTAAAGCTGCTCTTTGCAGCTCTCCTTCTCTGCCATGATTGTTATATAGATACAACAGAGTGCAGATTACTTTTGGGAGCATCCATGTGGTACAGAGTTTCTGTATATATGTATATTTACATAGATGTATACATATATAGATGCATACATGTATTTATATGCATTCAGACAAGTCATGGAAAGTATGGGCGCATGTTTCTATCCATGATTTTTGATCAGCACATAGGTGCGTGCATGGGTGAGTCTGTGCAGGTCTGTATGTGTCATGGAGGTAAACACTGCATGTATTGGATTCCTTGCTCTGATTTTTGTTCCTGTGGGAATTCTAACTTGCATCAAATGCTCTTGTGCAAATGGTTTGGATTTGGGGAGTCCTCCCCTTGCTGATGTGCTCTACCAATCTCTCTCTTACTGAAAGAAAGAACAAGAAAGATGGAAGGCAGGAGAGAGAGAAGTGTAAAGGTCAGCCAGCATTGCAGCCTGACGCAGAGATTTATAACCCTCCAAATTCTCCCTCTCTCTGGCAGCATGTCTTTACAGACTCACATTATCTCTATTAATACCAGCCACAAGGTCATTACTCAGGCACTGAGCCTTCCTCCAGCATAAATATTTATACAAGGCTGACCTGCGGCTGCTGCATTTGCCTTTTATTTGATTTCTGCCGCCTTTTGTGTCTGTCAGTAATGTCTTTAGCTGCTCTGGCTGGGACAGGGGGAGCTCAGAGGAGCCAGGGAGGGGTTAAGAATGGAGTGAAAGAGAAGGAGGGGCAGGGAGAGCAAGAGGAGAGCGATGGATGGGAGGCTGACATTTCATATGATCCCCATGGGTGGTGACTTAATAAACCTTTTTTTTACACCATCTGAAAATTTTTAAGAAGTCAGTATTTTGCAGTGAAAATCTCCTTTTATTTTTTCAAGAAGATAGGAGTGCAAGAATCTTTTGTATATGAAGTGTTGCTTTTGCTGGAGATGAATAGGATTTTAGATGTCTATTCCAGAGAATAAGCTAAGCATAATTTGCACATAGGCACGAATGAGTGAATACATAAAATGCTATCTCGCAACTTTCTATCAGCAATGAGTTCACAGATGTGCATCTCTACTCGTCCTAACACACTTAACACTGCTCTGAACCGTGTTTTTAGTTTCTGTCAGTCAGGTGCAGATACCTGTCTGGCAGAAAGGGAGATGAGGTTGCTGTGCTTCTTTGGGAAATGTGTTCCAAGGGGCAAGGACAGCCTTGGTGTCTGTGCTGCAGTCTGTGGTCAGAGATGTATGAGGAGCTTGGAAACAGGAATGGAAAATTGAGACAAGTCTGGTGCATTCCAATGATTGGTTGAAGTTTTCAAGTGCGATAAAAACACAGAAGCTGAAGGGAAGAATCATGAGTTTAACCATGTGCTAAAATTTATAATGGCACAACCTGTCTTAATTCCACAAGGACTGGATATTTAGTGGCACTTGTAACTGCTGATACATCCCTGTCCCTCCAGTGCTGAGAGCACTGAATGCAGTAGTAGTGAAGATCCCCATACTAAAAGAGGGAGCTTTACTGTAGAATGGATCAGCACTACCTGAGCATTTGCACTGCTGAATCGTTTTAAGCCTGGTAGTTTTACTTAATTAGTTCTGCTTTTCTCTGTTTCACTTAGGTCTTTGATCCTGCTGTAGGTTGGAGCTAGTACAGCAAATGGGGCTGTCCACTGTAATGGGCTTTTTCTTATTGTTGAAGAAACACTGTTTATTGTTTGCACAGGATTCCCCCTAACACCCTGTAAAATATCAGTAAAAAATAAAGTAAAATTAGGCTAACTTTAATATGGCTTTCAGATATACTTTCCCTACTTTCTGGATGATTCCTTAATTTTTCCGTCTTCCTTTTGAGAGTTTGAGAAACTTAACTTTTGCCTGCCTTCAGGATGCAAATGTTACCTGCTACCTGTGCTATGATGTCAATGCTGATTGGACATTTCACTGCAGTGGGAGAGTGAGGATCCTCCTTTAACTAACATATTGTCTTTTGTCATGACTCTAAGCAAGGATTTTGGAGCTTGAGTCCCAGACAAACATCCCTCTGTGTGGTCTTGGTCTTCCAGCCTGACTGAGTTGACTGAACTAATCACCTCAATGTATTTCTGAGAAATTCTTAGGTTTTATTGTGTGCATCTGCCTACAGCCCTTTTCTGAATACGAAGGTCTTCAAGCCTTTCAACTCTATTGTCAGTGCTGTGGAAATGGCTTATTTCAAGAATCTCTTCCTTTCCTTATGCCACCTGAGGGTATTTTTCCTCCATAATAGTGGTTCTGTACTACTGCATTTGCACGGGACCAAAGCTGCCTTTTTTGTCTGTGAGTAGGTTATAATTTTAAAATTAAAACCCAAGAAACAACAACAAAAAATACACACACACGCAAAAATCTGGTCTCATTTCTGTAGCTTGTTTTCCCTGTAGAAGAGGATGTTCATGAGCATCTCTGGTGATCAACCACAGTTTTCAGTTGAGTCGCCACAAACCAGTGTGCCATTGCTGGAAGCAACCTGGATCCTGTCAGATACTCACACACAGCTGAAGTTGAGGGTCACTGACTGCTCAAATCCTAAACCACAGAAAACATGGCAGGCAAGAGTGATCAGTGGTTTTGCTTTTTCTCATGCACTAGGTAAGCAAGTATGTAAGGTTTAGGATGGGTGTGAGAGGGAAAGGCAGTTGGATTCTGCGCATGATTAAGAGAATAGGGGGATTTCAAGGTGCTTGGAGTGTCTCTGACTTAATGCTGTCACTGATGTTCAGTTTCCGTAGGCAAGCTGATACTCGTGAAGAAAAAGGCTGAGAGACTGGTACTGGCACCTTCCACCCAGGTGCTGGCCTGCACCAACACAAGCTGCAGGCAGCCAAGTTTTTTGATGCCTCATGTTCATGTCTGTCCTTCGTGTCCTGCAGATGAAGCCATGGGAAAGGGAATCCTGTAGTGGAATAGAAATTGGGGAGTTCTGTCACCGTTCTACTGAAGTTAGAGAATTTTATGGGGGAAGTGTACAAGATACACCACCGTCTGCCCCTTCTTACTGATTGTGATATTGAATAGTCTTTCTCTTGAGCTGTCTTCACACTTTCCTTTTTTGGTTACTGCTGTCAAAACAAAAATCTACATCCTGAGTATGAAAACAGAAGTTTCTGGTGAGAAGCTTCAGCTGCAGCTGTGGGAACTCTGCAGCTAAGACAGTCTATGGGGGTGTCTGTGTATGCACACACTCCCCTCCCAGGAGTTATTTGAGCCTCTTGAGCCAACAGTGCCAGGGAAATATCCTTCCTTTCTCATTATCCCGGCTCTCCTGTTTGTGAAGATCTGTATTGATTTAGATGGAACGATTGATACAGGCTACAGCTAGGAGAAAGAAATAAAGAAAGAATAGGGTGGGGTGATTCCTTTTTGGAATTTGCATAGAATTTCCATACCAGCCTGTGGAACAATAGTGGGCACTCCTGCTGTGGGACACAAATTTCAGCAAAAATACTTGAATAATAATTAGCAGTGAAACAATTCAATAACTGACATTTAAATTGTCCTTTTGGGGATCCAGGATTAAAAACAATAGAGGTGAATGAGGATGGTTCTTCCCTGTCAGAAATACAGCACTAGTTTTGCTTGGTTGAGATTTCAAACAGATGATTGCATGCAGTGTTTAAAATATGGTGTTGTGATTAGGAACACAGAATTGTGACAGTAAGGATCTGTGCTAACTTCCAGATAAATAAGAGGGAATGCATCCCATCCTGTGTGCAGCTAGGCAAGCTTCCAACCTTGGCTACTTTAAAGGGAACTTACGGGGAACGAGTTACTCATTTTAATAGAGATCTTAGAGAAGATGGAAAAATCAAATTTCCTGATCTTAGAACTTTATAAAGCAAAGCCATGAAAGGTGATTGCAATTTTTCCAATGTAACAGTCCTTGTTGAAAAATTGCAGATCTTCTGGTTGAAGGGAAGAAATTTTAAAATTGTTAAAACTAATTCTTTGCCCTTGATCTTGTACTTAGCTTCAGCTGATCAGCAAACCCATGTTTTGGTGCTTCTTTGGCCCTTCCTTTAGCACCAAGTGACGTTTCTATTAAGATGGGTGGAATAAAACCTCTGCCAGTTATTCCCAGTAGGACAAACAGTTTACTGTCCTCTTTTGTTACCCTCAGTGAGTCAAATCAGACCTTCCCTAGCTGTCTGTTCAGGTTCATACACTCTGAAATGGCTGTGTGTGTGCTCAGGTAACGTGTCACAGCATCACAGGAGGGAGGGCAAATACTGAGTTGGGGTGGTGTGCTCTGATCTCTGTGTAGTAATGCACAGGCACACGAGCACATTCACACTCTTTGAGTTTTACTTTGAGACCACTCTCAGTATTCGCTTGTGCCATCCAGTATGGCTGTCCTTTGAATTTGGCATAGTGACTCCATAATTCCCTGTTTTCTTTTCTTTATTAACATTTTTTTTCCATTTTATATGTACATGGCTGCCTTATCTGTAAAAGCTGGAACTGCTTTTCCTGGGCCAACCTGGTAATTCACAGTAATTCATTCAGGAGCCCTTTTCCTGGTTATCTTGTCTGCTTTTATTCCAGTGATTTAAGCAAGTTACAGAAATCCTTTTCTGTCTGATGGGTTGTTAACAAACACTTTTGCTGAAATCAAAAACCTCTCGTCCCATGTAACAGTTTTAAATGGGGAAAGCAGGTTTGTATTTCTTATCCATGTGCCATTTTTAAATTGTGCTATAGATCTGGAACTCTGGGAGCCAGTGAGATTAGTGGAGGATTTAGTGAGTCTGGAACAGAGGCTGCATCTTCCAAGATCAAGTTTTTATTGACGAAAGAGTAAGGGTTATGTACCAGTCATAGCATTTTTCTTTAGCACAGTGTAAATCTGTGATTTGAGCCTGTGGTGTCTGAGGACCTGTTTTTCAGAGCAGCACTTCCCATTTAAGAGGCAGTGAATAATATGGTGGTGTCTTGCACTGGTAGGTGTAATTTCCAGAACAGGTTAGCCTGAAGAGAATGCCGAAGAGTCTTTAGGTGGCTTCAGTTCTGGTTCACTCAGTTCTCAGGCAGTGATTGAGGCTGCCAAGTGACTCCCACCATCTCTACCCCAAGTAGATGTGGATCTTAACTTTCTATAGGAGTCACACTGAATATGCCACTAACACATTGTACTTTGACCTGGAGAGCCTCGTGGCTCTACATGTAGTAGAAATCTTCACTGACAGGTTGCTCTTTGGCTGAGATTTCTGGGTTTCACATGGTGAGTTTCATTGTTACTTCTTTTCTTTATTTTGACAATATACAGCATCTAAGCCTGTTAGTAATGGAACTGCATAAATCTACTGCTGCTTTTTATTGTGATTAGTAAAGTCCATCAGAAACTGATCAGAAGAGTGAAGGTGGGGATGAATAGCTAATCAATAGCTAGTTGCTAGCTAGATAAGGTAAACACACTTAAAGTACTTTGCAAGTATTTTAACTGCAATTGGGTAATTTTTATTATAAAGGAAACTGTAGTGGTGGGCAGACACAAAAAACTTAGTGTTCAAACCAGCAGCATCAGTCCCAAGTCTCTGTGTAATGGAGCAATTTCAATGCCTGTATGATGAGAACTAAGAGTGACTTGTGAGCCAAGAAACATGAGTTCTTAACTTGCCTGTGGTCATACAGCGCATTGATTTCCTTTCTTGGTGTCTCAGTGGTTTCATATGGAATGTGGTGCTGAGGACACTTACCTTGCTCTGCGAGGCCCTTCCTGATCTGTACGTGTTTAGCAGTGTTACGCCTGCACAGCATAATCTGTTCCTAACTGCATTGTCTCTGTGTAATAACACAGAAAACACGGAAGAGTAAAAGGTTTGAAATGTGAACACATTGAAAATCCTGAAATAAAGTCTTGCTGTGTGATGGTTAACTGAAACATAGATATTTTGGCACTTGATGGCTTTAACAAGACACTGAAACTATCTATTTCTTACTAGTTTGGTTTTTGAAAGTGTGACCACTGCAGTTCATTTCAGGTAAAATCTTAAAATAAATGCTTCAGAGGCACCAAATAAAGCAATTTTCTTGCTCTAAACTTCACTCTTGACTGCCATTTAATGTGAACCATATGCAGTTGCTGATGTGTATGTGAGTGCACATTATGTGTTCCTGTATGAGTTTGGAGGTGGTGCATTTTAAAATTCCATATGAAGGATGCTGAGTTTATGTGAACAGGATAGGCCTTTATGGTTTTGAACTCGTTCTGAAGTGAGCCATACAGGTAAGATTGAAGGTTTGAGCAACAGTTTTCTGCTATTCAACTCACCCATTTGGTGGACAATAGAGTGATCTTCTAGGAGAACAACTCCTTAAACTGAAGGAAGATTCGAATGAAGACATTTTGAATTAAGAGACAGAATATAGAACCTGTAATTGCTGCAGAGTATTTGCTTGTTTGATGAAAATACTGTTTTATGCAAGCATTTTAAGGTGCTACTTTAGCAAACCAAAAGCAATTATTGGTATGCCTGATTATGTGTGTGAGTCAAGGATGATATTAAAGAAATTATGCATATGACTTGGACATCAGGATTTCCTTATTGCTTGTACTCCCCTCGACAATTTAGAGTGCTAGACCAAACTTTCCTAGGATCAAAGTTCAAGTAGTTTTGCATGAACTACAGGGTGAGTTTGTCTTTCCAGCCATTGCTGGAAGTCCCCTCTCATTTGCTGATGTGAACCAAACCGACATGCTGGCATTTCTGTAGTTCATGGATTTCATCTGTAGATCTGGGGAGAAGTGTATTTGCAGGATTAAAGTGGGGTTAAGGAGTTGAATAGCTAATTCAGCTAAACAGCTGAGAGACTAGAGGAGAATCAGTTGATAGGGAAGGTGCTAATACTGTAATCACTATTTTAGTGTTGTAACTGGGGAAAGGCCATGTGGGAGCAGGGGCTGAAATGCACACGGCCTGCATCTTCTGGGGAAGGAGTGGTTGGAAGCTCCAGTGTCAGGTCTTGGGATTGACTGCATGGACACAGCTGCCTGTGCTGTTCCTTTCCCTGTGTTGTGAGCAGCTCCTTCTTACAGTCAAAGATCAGGTCAAAAACGGTGCAAGTACTTGGTGTCCCTTATGCTATGAAGTACCATGTTTGCTCAATTACTGGAAAGTCACCCTCCCACAGGGAGCCACGAAGCTGTAATGGAGTTGAACATAAACATTTGTTTTGTTTAAAAACCCTGGTGTAACATTGCTGTGCAACTTTGGATGTGTCAGTTCCTGTAAATGCTCTGAGCCTGAGACCAACAGTGCAGAAAGCATTGGAAGAACCCGTTGTGGAAGCGAGGTTTACCAACCTTTCCAATGTTTCATGCTGGCTTCAGTGATCTCTGTGGCTCCCTGCTTCTGCAAGGGCTTCCAGCTTTCTGCTTCTGACATCTCTCCTGATGTGCTCAGACAGAGGGAATATGCAAAAGGACGGCTGTGGCTCTGTGCTCAGGAGATGTCACCTCCGATGGATGTCAGGCAGGGGAGCAGCAATTAAGGCTCCAGCAGACTCTCTACTCAAGCTGCAGGCACACTGGGGGAGGAGAAGAGAGGAAAAGAAGGTATAAAAGTAAGATAGTGGGAAAATGGGGAAGGAGGGAGGGGGAAGAAAGGGAAACTGCAATGTGGAAGAAAGGGAAATAAGAGCAGCATGGGACAAAATACAAGGAAAAAATACGAAAATATCTTAGAAGAGAGAATAATAGAGAAAGGAGGAACAGGAAGGAAATAAAGAAATGAACATATGGCTTCACAAGGTGACAGAAAGAGGAGGTGGCAGAATGAGACAGATGGCAAAGAAAACCATGAAAGCAGGGAGATGAAGGCAGCTTGTGTGCTTTTAGCTATCTGCTGCTGGTGGGAAAAGAAGCCCGTTGTCCCAGTCCACCAAGTGTGGTGCTGGAAAATGCCTTTATTCCTGACTTACAGTAAGCTACCAATGTAAATCAGCTGCTGTTTTACAATTGTGTGTCACTGGGGAGAACCACTGAATTACTTTCAAAAATAACTCCTCAGATGCATCCAAGACGTCAATTTGACAGTGCACAGAATAAATGCTTAAAATTAAGACTTGGAACAGCAAGTTAAGCAACTTGTGTCTCACCTGCTGTGCCATGAAAAAGATCTGTTACTAGAACAGATACAGGGATCAGCCCCTTGGGAAACTAAAGTACTGAAAGATTTTGAGATTACAGCTGAATTAGGAGTTGAATGTTCTTTATGAACCCCAACTGTTTTCATAATAAAATTACTAGATCTTTTCTATCTTTTCAATTTTGTTGTTTGAATACAAAGAGGTTTTCATTTCTTCCAACTGTTCCGTCTCTGACTTTGGGGTTCTCTTGTTTGTTCCCTGCTGCTGGGCATCATCGTGACTTTCTCTTTTCTAGTAACTCTCATTATCTGGGATCTTCTATTTTGTATCTGTTTTGAAATACTGTGCTGGAGCTGAGCATCCATTTTTTGTCCTCACCTATTTTTAAATACATTATTACTCTCTTGAGGAATCCAGTGTCCTTATCCCATAATCCTACTTTGGTAGCTGATCTAGGAATGGGTAAAAGTTCCTAGGTGATGACCATCATGAGCAATAGAATCATGGAATAACTGAGATTGGAAAAGACTTCTAAGATCATCAGAACCACTGGTTCACTCTTTCTTTGCCCATTCTGAATTCCTGACTGGCTGAAAGAAACTAACTTCTCAAAAACTTTCCACAGTTTCTTGGTGCACCAGTTATTAAACCTTGAAATACAATTTGGAACATAAACTATGATGGGATTATTAAATCTACAAGGTTTAGCTGCAAAGAGCCAGGCTGTTGCCAAAACTCTGTGCTTTAGCTTATTAATAGTTACTAAATTGGGGTGAGAGCTGGCAGAGGGCAAGTGGAGAGTGAGCTAGAGAGAAGCATAACCCTTATGCATTCAGTATCCTTTGCTGTGTTTTATTTTCCCCATCTGGATTTCCCCTGCCGAGCAGCAAGCGGGCGCTCAGACGCACGCGGTGCCAGACAGCTGAGCAGGCGTGGGGAGTCAGCCCAGTGACGTTTGGCATCGTTGGGCCTTTTTGTGCCAGTGGTTTCGTGCCAAGAGTAATTGTGATTTACACCCGCTGCCCCTTTGGTGGCAAAATGGTTTTGATTAAGTGCATACCACATTTATTAAGTCTTGCACAACCCAGCACAGGGTCTTGGCTGGGACGCCGTAAAAGGCAGTGAGATTTACACATCTCACTGCAGGATTCATTTAATCTCTTGGGGATTTACTGACCTTCAATTAGAACTGTTAAGTACTGTTTACTTGGTACCTAAATCATGTAAGGCCCAGCTAGAGTTTCTTTTTTTGTTTTCATTAGTGATGTTGTGATTAAATGTGGGACGAGTAGGGAAAGGACCTAAATACTATTTGACCAGTGAACGCACGCCCTAAGGAGAAAGACTTTGAAGGCTTTAAATCCAAATACTGAACTAAGCTAACCATTTTTCCTTAATGATCTCTGATCTGAGGCCATTGGTTCAACTGAAAGACAAGGAGTGACTTTATGGGAGTTGTGTACATACTGAAGGACACCTTCCTCCCTTTCTTTGCATTCAACTAATCTACTGTCTGTGGATTTAATGGAAGAATAATTTTTAACTTCACAGAACTTCCAAATAGGTGTTGAAAGAACTTCTCAGCTTGGCTGTGAAAAATGTATCTGATTCGTTGCCTAAAGTCACTGATGTTATCTGTGATTAATGTACTTCTTGTAGTAAACCAAGAATGAGCAGCTGTATTGGGAAGCAGGACTGTTTTTACTCTTAAGTCCCTTCAATATCATCCCAACCACTTCAGAAAGTCTCTGTGGTTCTAGAGAAAAGATCTTCAGTTCTTTGTCACCAAGTACATAGAATTTTGAGATGGCATAGCAGATTAAAAGTGAAAATTAGGTCTGAGCCTACATTACAGAGCAAAAACCTCAGTATTTTAGGTCTAGGTTACCACTGAGCAATGTGTCATTGCGGCTGGTTAACATCACAGTCAGGAAGGAAGGGAAAAGATTTTGTGTTTGTGAATGGATCTCTGGTTAATGATGAGATTTTTCTAATAAAATGGTGGTCTCTTTGTAAATAGCTTCTGGTCTTCCAGAACGTGGTATTTTTAATAACTGGATGGAAAATGATAGCAGATTATGAGCATCTAGGTGTGAATTCTCAATGTCCAGAAGTGAACTAATTTGGTCTAAGCTTTGTTGGGCAGGTTGATCATTTGGCATCTTCTCTGCACCCTGGTTAGATGAACACATACAGCAGCACCAAGGACCTGTTTGCTAGGATGAAAGTAGAGTTTGACAACCTGAAAATTCCTTTTCCACAAGTATTCTCTAAATGTTTCTTTAGAACTTGGCTGCTTCTGAGATTTTTCCTGCCAAGAAACTGGTTGGCTGGCATGCTCATGGAAAGTGAACCCCAAAGGAACCATGAACACAGGCAAAATGAGTTCATGGGTTGGAGAGCCAGAGAGAATGTCGAGCATTCACTGAGCTCTCATTAGTAACTCGGGCTTCTTGCTTCCTCCTGACTACTCAAATTAATAACCCAGCTCTCCATCCTTGTGCTTTCTCTGGCATTATGTCAAGAGCAGGGGAATGAGGTGCGTAGGGGTTCAAGGAAACAGTCAAATGGTACATGCCCTTTTAGTTCAAGGTGTAGAAAGTTCCCTTGAGACCTAAATCAGAAATTGAACTCGCATCTCCTGTCACAACCAGAGCTATATAGCATTTGATCTGGAGCACTTGGAGATAATTTACAGTTCCTGGTCACTGAACTGAGTCAAATGATAGTCCACTTGTTTTTAAAGTGCATCAGTTTACCTATATGTGAATTTTGGATTCTGATTTACACAATATCATCTGAATAATGAGTGTTTAGGGCATGTGCACACTCAGTGGCAAATAATGAATGCAAGGAAAAGGTCCTTTAAAATGTTTTCCATATTGGTGGCATTAGGCAGCCTAAGGCCACTGTGAAATTAAAAGGCAAAGAAGGGAGGAGTAGGAAGTCTCAAAAGGCCATGTTTTTCATCTTACTCTCTAGTTACAAAAAGTATGTATTTTCTTTTGTTATAACAGCATCATCTCTTCTTCTTGGCTTTCTTTGATTGGGTAAACATGGAATTGTTCCTCTTAGAGCTCTGGTTTTACTGAACCTCCTCGATCATGGGGCTACATTTGCAAGTGCCATTATGTAAACAAGTGGAAAGTGCTAGCTTGTAAAAGACTGTAGTGGTGAACAACAGGGTGCTCTCAGGTGTATAATACTGGGAATTGTCCTCTTTGTATAAAGTGTAACTGGAAGTGAAGCATGTCGAAGAACTCAGCAGTTCCCAGTACTTTGGGTGCCTCATTTGCAATGTCCCAGCTGAGATATTTTACGCGGTTTGGTTTGCATGTTTTTGCTGTCCTGGAATATTCCACCCAGTGCCACGGCTCTCATGATTTTGTTTTTAAACTGGGACCTTTAAAAGCCCAACTTGCAGGTCCACAGGGTTTTTCTGGAGTTCTAGATCCAGCACAGTCTTAAAGCACAAATCATAGTGATTTTTGACTGAGCTTCAAACTGTCTCTGGATCCATAGTGGGCCAGGACCAATGTCCAGGTCCAGATTGGTTTGAATACTTGAGGTGCTTGTGGCTGTCTGTTTTGTTGTATCGATGGTAGGCTTGAAGAAATGTGGCTGCACTGTTGGTGAAGGTACCAGGCATTGTTAATACAAGCTTGGGGGTACCTGACAAAGCCACAGTGACAGTGTGGCGGTGATTTCAACAACCGTGTTTCTTTAAACACTTTCAAGCAAAAGGCAAGGTACGTGAGAGGGCCCCCTCCTGCTGGGAGGGGGTGAGCACACCCACCCCAGGTGACAGCAGGGCCCTCGGTCCTCTGGTGGCTCCTTGAGGTAGGCCAGGCAGTCCTACAGCCCCCAGAAAGCTGCTGCTCTTGATGAATAGGAGGTGCTAATCTCCTTCTTCCTAAGAGACCTCTTTGTCCAGAAGCGTTGGGATTTAATTGGCTTGTTCACACTTTCTTCAGCAGACTCTGACTTCTAACACTTCTCCACACCCCACCCCCAGCCTTTGGTTCACGGTGTCAACAGGGCTGGAAGTGTTTTAATTCCTTTACAGACAGTCCTCCTCCACACCAACTGCACGACTGGGTGGACTGCTGAGGTTGGCATGCTGGGAGCTGTTAATCTGAAAAGGCGATTTACTTTTTTTTTTTTTTTTTTTTTTTTTTTTTTTTTTTTTTTTTCTGGAAGGATTTAGTCCATTGCACTTGAACGCTTGCAGAGACTGAAGCATTTTCTCTGACCAAACTATTAATTCTTGGCTAGGGGTGGAACAAAAAAAATTACCTTGTAATAATCCACTTTTAATTTCCTTAGTCTTGCTCCAATCTATTATATCCTGACCCGTCTTTACATGTAACAATTGTAATAGCAGCCACTGGTCCCAGGGAGTTGTAGGTGCTTGCACAGTGCTCACTATATGGTCCACTCAAACTTTTGTGGTGCCACTGAACAATAAAAACCAGTAGCAAAACTGTCAAGTTGCTGGTGCAGGAAATCAGGGGGAAATAAGAAATTAAACACCAGTGTGGGCTTAGACAAGACCTGTTAAATTTCTGATGCATTTTGTTTGGATAACATATTCTCTCTCTTCCATTTTGCACTTGAGCAGCATCAACCACCTTAGGGACTGTGACAGTGTGAGCAGGTGCTGCTGGAAGGTCCTTAGGGGTAAGGAACGAAATGGAAGGGGGGCTTGTGGGCAGACTGATACTGAGAAGAACCTATGGAAATTAAGATAGGGAGGAGGTAAGGCCAGAGCAAAATCAGGGGACTTGTTTGGGCAGAGGAGCCAATGTAGATGTGGCAGATACAGTAATTAGGTATATACAGTTATTAAGGGCCAGAAGAAGAACTAAACACCAGATAGCCATGAGTGCTGCCGAGAAGGGAATATTTGCTAATTACACCAGAGGCCTTGGATGCCTGGGAAGGCTGTTCCAACACACTTAGAGTGTGTCCATTGTGTAGTCCTCACTCCCTGGGTATGGGAGGTACCACCCTCCCAGTCCTAGAGCTGAGAACTGGGACTGTGGAACAGCCGCTGCAAAGTCTGTGTCACTCTTAAATCATTGTTCCAAAGAAAGTACAGGGTTGCTTTTTCTTTTTGTTTTGGATACTTGAGTCATAGTCAACAAATAGAAAACTCATTCCATGGTTATCTGAAAGACGATGTCACATACAATGGCAATTAGAAATATTTCCAAAATTAAACCTCCAAAGGAGGAAGTGAATTACAATGCAAGCAACCTTTGACCCAGGAGAATCATAATGGCTTCCTGGATTTGGAGATATTATGAGCTGAAGCCAGAGAGGTACCACTGCTGGGTCATAAGAAGTGTTAAAATTAGAACACAATGTGGTAACCTTGGGTGCGTCTTTCTGATCTGAAATCTCCTCCCACCCACACCTCTGTTTAATAATGATGCGTTTTGAAAAGCTTGTGTCTGGCTGCCTTCATGTCTTGGCATTCGCTCCGTGTGCATCAGTTTTGGTAGTTATCACTCTGCCAGACTGTGGGCCACAATCCAAAAAAGTACAAAACTACTTGTTTACCCCTAAGTATGGGAACAAGGCCACAGAGTAAAGACAGCTACTATGCTAGGGGCCAAGGAAATAAGATGTGTGTGCACATAACCTCTCTATCTCTGAAAAACTTCTTTTCAATTTTGGTTTTATATATTTTTGACATTTTAATTTACTTTCTGGACCTAGACCTGCATGCTCATCCTTTTGGGAAATAAGGATCCTGTTGCTTTATACACCCCCATCATAGGCTTATTATTCCAACAACAGCAGTATCCAGAGGGGGCTGGTCTCATTGTACCAGGCTTTGTGCAAACACATAATAAAAGACAACTCTGGCCCGAAAAGAAAAAAATTAGTCTAAACAGACAAGGCAGACAGTGGGTTTTTCTTGGGGAGAGTGACAGAGAGATAAGCCATCTTAGGAAATGTTAGGACATTTAAAATATTTTCCTGTTCTCTCTCACAGAAGAAAGAACATTATATTTGGCTACATACACGAATCCAGATTTAAAAATATCTGGGTTCCTTCCTGGCTGAGGGAGAAAGACTGAAATGAGTCAAATTTATTAGCCACCTAGCAAGCTTGCATTGAATTTTTGCTTGTTGGGACTCCCCCAAGTAATTGTGCTTTTACAAACAAGTTGGTTGAGGAAGAGTTTCATGGGCAAATACCTTGATTTATGCATGGACACGCAGGAGAAAAACAAGCCCAGTGTTTGTACGAGTGAATTCCAGCCACACAAATGTTTGAGAAGTGAAGCCAAGGGGGCAGAATTGTCATTAGACTGATTTGGGAACTGGGTTTCGTTGAAGGGCAACATTTTAAAAGCACCTAAGTGACACAGGAGCCTCAGGGCAAGTCTTCAGCAGGTGGGGCTTGTTAGGGGGAATGCGGTATCCTGCTAATGTGGCCGGGCTCTGTGGGATCCCGGCACCCAGGCAGGGCCGGGCTTGGGAGGATTTAGCAGCTTAGGGACCTCTGCCCTGGGAACCGTGCTGTGGTATTGACTTTCACCGTGTACCATTTTTAAAGGTGATTTAGGCGTGAGCATTGGATTTACAAGTGTATTAAGGTGCCGATCTTCCACTGAAGGTAGTGAAGGCTGGAAGCTTTAAATGCCTTTTTGGAGGGTCTGAGCCTCGGGGCCAGACTGATAGAGCTGTGTAGATATCTGAAATGCCTGGTGATCTTTACAAAAGCTCCAAATGAGTTAGACCTGTCTCCTCTTGACTTCAAAGTGACTGACTAGTAGAGATAAGAAGGCTGGTCCAAGATCTGAGTCTCAAGCTGCCTGTATGGCTTTGTGGAGATGATCTTTAGAAGAGCACATCTTACCTTGAAGCCCAGTTCAGTCTCACTGAAGGTCAGAGTGTTGTGGGTATTTCTGAAAATGCTGCCTGCCAAAATTAAGTAAACAGAGGGGGGGTTGCTGCAGTGAAACTATTGACCTGCTTGACATCCAGTGTGCTCTGCATGTGTTTTACTTTTGTTATGCAGTAACAAAACCAAATGTGACAGAGAAAAATGGGATTCCAGTGTTACCCCTTGGAGTATGGGGTATTTAGCAGTGAGGATAAGATGTTCAACATAGAAAAATGGGGAAAAGCAAAACAAATATAGTGTTTGGGGTGAAAGAGAAAAGGGAGTTAATGGAGTAAAGGGAAGGAAAAATGGGTGAACATCCAGCCCGAATGGACTTCTGTGCCAGAGTAGCTGCAGTAATTTGTGCAAGATACTCCTTGTCTTTGCTAGTAACTGAAGGCTCTGAGGACAAGGGAGAATGTGCTTCATGGTTTTAAAGCTCTGTGAGAAGTTCTAGGTCTTGTGCTATGGGTGGGGACCTTTCTTTACCTTCAGATGATGGCTGGATTTACTGTGCAGCAAGGAAAGCATCAGCACCACTACTGCAAGCCCTGCAAGCAGTGAAACCACTGAAGTTCTTTTCCCCCATTGCTGTTGTCATCACAATTGCAGTTGGCCCTGAAGGCTTTTCTTCTGTACTGGAAGGATGTTAACAAGAGAATGCATTTGCTCTTCTGCCTGGCAGAAGGGGAAAAGAAAGTAAGATTTTAAAGTTATTTTTCATGTTCAGTTGTAAAGATTCAGCTCTTTGTCCTACCCCTATGGCATGACTGTCTTCGATCTGATTGCTAGAGAACTGTTGCAACAGATTCTCAGCTAGTCTGGAAAATCCTTTCTCCTGATAAGGCTGCTGAGGAATTAAAACCTGACAATGATCCATGATCATGTTGCACATAATATTCCATCATGCAGGGAAGTGGTGACAAGGGCTTGCTTGAAACAGAAATGGATGTGGGTAAGATTTAGGTTGGTTTCCTCCCCTGAGGAGTGTCTGTGAGGGGGGACAGAGTGGGCCGAGTAGCCCCAAAGATCCCTTGGCCTACAGCACGGTCAGAAGAAGTCAGGGCAGGGAGGAGGGAAGGCACGTCCCTACTGCCCCTCTGGAGCTGTGGCAGTGTGACAGCCCCGTGCCGAGCTGTGGCTGTCCAGTGACAGTGGCCCCGACAGCTCAGGGTGCTGCGGGCGTGTCCTGCCTGCCCGGCGGCTGAGAGCAGAGCGGCCGAGCCAACTGCCTGCAGTGGCTTCCTTACACATCCTGCTCCTTTCCATGCCAGTCAGGGCGTCTGAGTGAAAGAGAGCACAGCAGACGGGCTGAGTGACAGCTGCCAGTCATGTTGGCTGCAGGGTTTTCAGAGAAAAGGAAAACAACTCCTTTGTGTCCGTGTGTGTGTCCCCCTCCCATATCCCCAGCTAGAGAGCCACCCCCAGGGCTTGCTCCTCATGCCAGCAGCCGCTGGCTACATTCTCTTCCTTTCACGTCCCTTCTCAACACAGACCTGTTTTGCTCCTGTTTCCCACTTTAGCTGCTTGCTGCAATGTCTATACTATTATTTCTCAGTTGAGCCTTGAAATACTCCTCCTGCAACTGCTCACAGGCTCATTTCCACACAATAAGGGCATTTAGCAATTTCTTCCCATCCCCATCTGCTACCTGCCTGCTCTGGGGGACTCAGTGAATAGCAAGAGACAATTCTGTTGGATGCTTCTGACAATTTGTATTAAGGAAAGTTGAGAGCATATCAATTAAATAAATATATTATCTAGACATAGGCAGCCTTTAGGATTTGCTTCTATTTTCTGCAGTACTCCTTGATGTCATGCCTTGAAGACATCTTACCTCTGGTAGCAGCAGCTGCCAGCAGGATCGTGGTTTTGGGTCAAGAGAGCCTCAGCGCCTGTGCGAGAATGAGCAGAGCTGAAGGAAGAAGGAAAGTGGCAGAGAAAGATCCCCCTTGGCTACTGGGTAACAGATATTGGCTTGGACTTGGGAAACAGCAGAGAGGAACCAGGCTAAATTTAAACAGATAAAGAGGCAGATAAAAGGAAACCAAGCAAAGCGTTAAGGTTTCTGAAGCTAAAAATTGGGCCCGTCTGCAGCAACCCAAAGCATTTCCTCGTAATTTCCAAGCAGGCTGGATAAAGCACCAGAGAAAGTGCACTCTGGGCTGGCCTTATGGGCTCTGCTGGCCAGTGCAAGTCAGGGAGATGTGGGGAAGCTTTAGGCAGATTCTTGTGTAGTCTAGAGGGTGCATGAACTTGGTAGCTTGAAGCACTCATTTGTGACAGTAGGCAGGGGATTGAATTGGTAAAACTGCCAATCTCTGGCTCTTACAAGAAGGCTGGCTGAGCTCCTCCTTTAAGTTGCAAAAGCCAGTTAATGATGTGATGGGAAGGCCTGGGAAGGGGCACAAGGAGACAGAGGTACATGCTGAGGTGAGTGCTGACTCAGGAGGGATGGAAGGGGACAACACTGAAATACCATGGGCTGGAATTGCAATGGTTCAGCTCAGATTGGCTGCCTGATACCTTTGAAAATCACCCCATCAAGGTGGAGCCTCTGTAAATTGCACCACTTGATGTCTTAAGCTAATTCTGCAAACGTTGAGCCTGGAAGCATGGGGCAACAACTTCTGGTAAGCCTGACTCCTTGGAGGTCTTGTCAGCTCACTCAGAGACTCGCAGGATTGGCACATCAGGAGGTTTGTTTCTTCTGCATCTGCCAACAAGGAATCATGTGGGCTCTTTTCCATCCTTGTTAGTTCACCCATGGAGGACATCACAGAGCTCAGTCTGTGACCTCACCTGGTCATTGTGAAAGAAGATGGGGAAGGTTTTTGCTTGAAGGCTCTGGAAGTCGCTATTAGAAGCATCCTAATTCTAGTCAATAAGAAGGTGCTATTCAGGCCCCTTTCTCTTTCCCTGAAGAGCCAGCTCCTGCTCTCCTAGTTTCTGATGGAAGTAGAGGCATGAACAGGAGCAAGGTCTTGTGTGGTGAGCCCAGACCTCAGGCTCATATCTGATTGTTGCTGGGCCAGAAGTGAAGATGCTTATCTGACATTTGCAATTCAAAAGCTGTGTCATCCCATAGCCCTCTCCTTTTGGCCTCTTAGGTTGTAGCAGAAGTAGGTATTGCCTTTCCCACAAGCAGCTGGCCCTGGGCTCTGACTGCTTGTGTTGGTTGTGGGCTTGCCCCTGCTGTATTGCAGCCCTGCTGACCTCAGAGTTGGGATGCACAAATGTGCTCCAGCTCTCAGAACAGTCCTGATTGCAGTTCAAATAGCACACTGCTGGTTGGGGTGGAGTAAAACATAGGGAACTATTGTACAAGAACGCTAAATATTGGATTTTCCTGGTGCTCTGTATCAGCTGCCTCATGCTTTGTGAATACGGCAGAAGGGATAGATATGGCCTGATTCATAGTCCTGTGTGGATCAGAGAAGGTATCTGAGAGCTTTCTGCACATTTATGTTTCACCAAAGTATCTATAAAGAAGGGTGTTTATTGCCTCAGATTTTGAGGTTTATCTTTCCAGATATGGCAGACAGGCTTCTTCAGAGGCAGATTCACCATTGCTGGGGCCATCTTCATCTTGTGAGGGAGCAGAAGCTGTGCTCAGGGATAAGAGATGTTCTTTGTTGAATAAAACTCTGCTGAGTTCAAGAAAGTGATCTCTTGCAGTCAAAGAGAAATGAAAACACTTAAATTGGTGATAGCTGAGCTTTATTAAAGTCTTACTGATTATAAACCTCACAATAATATGACAATATAGACAGAACTGCAGTTGCTCTGTGCCCTAGATCTGTATCTGAGTTATCCAGATTATTTGTGTGATATTGTGATATCTGATATTATAATATTGGATATCTTTTTTTCCTCTGGATTCTGAGTTGTGTCCTGTCAGGTGGATGGATACAGTGATTTTTGTGATTTTTTTGTTGTTGTTTTTGTTTTGTTTTTGTTTTGGTTTTAGTTACTCCTGTTTTTCATAAGTTTCTTCCAAGGTCTTAAAAATCTCCCCAAGATGTAACAAACCCAAAAACTTGAATGGATTAGGCAAGTAAGAGCCCTAAACAGGGATAGAAGAGAAAATTCATAAACGTAGTCTTACAGGTTGAATCTTTGCCTTTTGAATCTTAGTTTGTATTGCTCAGGGTGTTACAAAGAAGAGCAAAGAAATTTTTGTCTGACTAAAGCAAGAGAGATATTTTTGCATTACTCTTATGTGCTTCTTCTTCATGTTAGTACTAAGGCTGGATTTTCTTGGATGCAGCTTTCTTTAAAACTGTGGAAAAAGGGAAAGTTGTTCTCCTGCTGCCTCTGCTGCACCATCACTTTTCCTCCTTCCCCCTCCTTTCCTCTTGGGTTCCTTGGCTTTCATGTCTTTGTTTGACATCTAGGAAAGAATCATGAGGTGCTGAATATTATTAACTTCTAAACACCTAAGAAATCAGTAGGAAATCGCAAACATTTTGGCCCCCTGACAGTCTCCGTAAATGACCTGTCCGAAATCCCTCCCCTTCTGAGATGAAAAGAGGGAGCCAGGCAGAACGAAGGAGAGAATGGAGAGAGCCAGGGAGTGAGAGGGATACACAAAATAAATGAGAAATATGATTAACTTATTTCCTTGGCTGGGTCTACAGCTGGTTCTGGGTATTTAATAAACAGGTTGACACTCCAGGTTCCCCTCATTAGGTGATCACTAAGGTCTGGGCTGTCATAAATCAAAGAGCCAGGTTATCAAGGCCTGTGATCTTTAACTGTACAGGGGCGCCCAAGTGTCTGCCCCGGCGAGGGCTCAGCAGTGCAAGCTGTAAGGAATTAGCTGCTGCGGCACTTCAGACCGTGCACAGGCACCCGCCCTGGCCCGGGATGGCTGTGGGCTCACACAGCTGCTGTGTCCCCACTCAGCTGGGGCAGGAGCCAAAGGCACAAACCTGCCTGAGCCCCGCTCGGTGTTGGGAGAGGGAGAGGAGCCATCTCAGTTATGTGCTTCTGAAAGGGACAGGGAAAGCAGTTCTCTTAATTTCCTTCACAGAGGAGACACAGCGCAGCCCAGTCTGCTGCTGTGTCATTTCAGCACTGGGCTGGCACCACAGAACCTATCTGAGTTATGCAACTGAGGAAAAATTCCTGCTCTGCAAGGCACAATGTGGTACCACAGCAGATGAGTCCTGCACTGCCCTTTCTGGAGGCAGGTAGGGCCTGCAGTGTTCTTTTTACACTACAGGTGAGGCAGAAACTTGATGAAAGTTGGGCTGTCTGAAGATACAGCCTGAACTCTCATAGCAAACTTGGCACATTAATAAGTTCTGTGAACTCTTGAGTACAGCAGAGCATCAAATCACACAGGTTTGGGCAGTAAATAATACAAGTAAGAGTCAAATGGACTTCTGGGGACAAAAAGACAGTGGTCAATCTCAGCCCTGCTTTTGTGAGAATATGAGATATTTTTTCGATGCTGGGAGTGTTCTCCAGTTCCTGGTTTTCCCCAGTTTTGAATAGCCATTATCGCCCACAAAGCCAGGAAAGCCTTGGGAGGAGTTTCTAGGCTGATTCTGCAGGACAAGAAGCTTGGTGACACAAACACCAGTGGTGAGAGAACTGAACCTTGTGCAGCTCTTGTAGCTGCAATGTGTGTTAGAAACTGAAATGAGTAATGGGGGAAAAGGGAAATAAGAGGCTTCCCAAAGGAGATGTGTATTCCTGTACCTTAACCAGCAGATGTGCCTCAAAGTGCCTCAAGCCACGTTGGTAGAATTTTTGAAAGAGCAGGAGTGGGAACTGTGGGCAGAGCAGAGCTGAGGGTTGTGTTTTAGTCCTGGCACCCAATGGGACAAGTGACATTTCCACGTGCATCTGGAGGGAGTTTGAGGCCCAGCCCTGTGTTAGAGGGTGGGAATCTGCACGGTTCCAGAGGGAGGCTGTGCCTGTGAACTGCAGCAGTGCTCTGCTGCAGGTGTTGTGGCTCTGCTGGTGGCACCTCCCTAAGCCATTGTCCATAGAGCAAAAGAGACACTATCAGTGTATCTTGGCTGCTTGTGAGGGCTGGAGACATTTTCAGTGGGGTCCTTGTGAGGAACCACATCAGTGGGGCAGGGAGGAAGCACTGAGTTAGGCTTGTTTTCCAAGTGATTTCCTAAGCTGGGCCTCAGCTATTGCCTCCTGCCTAGGACAAGGGAATGATTCTCTGTGAAAGAAGGACTGTGGGAGGTGAGATGGCAGAGATGACTGCTGTTTTCAGGAGCTGAAGGCCCCTAAAACCTCATCCCAACAAACATGGATTCACTGAAGCAGCTGTACACCTTGTCACATCTTGTGTGAAGGCCCACATCTACCTGTCTACAAGATATTCAGCCGATAGGATAAGTGATGTCCCTACAGTTAAGCCAAAGCTGAAATTTCCTCGAGGGGCTCAGAAGGCACAGTTCCAGCTCTGCTGCAGTCACTCCAGGGCATTCCATGACTATTTATAATGGTCTCTGTGGGTTTACTACTTTACAGATTGTAATGCAACTCACTGCCATGGGGGAAAAAAACGCAACACTAAAGCATGACATGCTGCCCTTTGGCCATCAAACCGTGTGGTTCGTGTCAGGCTGTGAGGTGGAAGCATCTGGTTCACAACAGTGATTTCAGGGTGTTTTGCTGCTTCTTTCTCCTCCTGTTTTCCTCAGCAGTACTATATTCTAGCCACTATTCTGTCCTTAAACACAGAAGTGTCTCTGTTGTGAAAAATCAACTAAAGCTGTGCTTGTAAAGACCAAGAATAATGAAAGAATGTATTAATGCCCTTGTTTTTAACCCCTCCTCTGATCTCAGTCAATAACATACAGATTTTGGCACAGGTCAGAGACAGATCTTCAGATCTTTGCTTGAAAAATGTTTGCAGCTTGGCAGTTTTACATTTTGACAACAGAATCAAGTGCCTGAGTTTTCAGAAGAGCTCAGCACCTGACCTGTCAGTGTAGTTTGTCCTTTTGAAAGCCAGTATTGTGCTTCCTGATAACCACATACGACTTACCCATACAGCTAAAAGCTCACATTAGAACTTTTAAAAGTGTTTACTTGGTTTAGGATTGGGCAAATTTACAAATGGCAGATTGATAATTTAGTACCTTCTTAATTCCATAGCCCTATATCATTTGATGTTGAAAATCCCATTCTGAATCTAGTCTTTGCTCAGCTCTTTTTTTGCAGTTGGACATAACTCATTGACTGTTGTGGTAGTTTTTCTTGAATAGTCAATTTTTTAAGCCTCTTCTCCAATAACAAACCTTCCAAAAGTGTATTGAAACCAAAATCCTGTCTGAAAGGCCCTTATGTTACACCTAATGTACGTATACCATGAATTTGGTCCTGTATATTCCACATACTTGTACACACAGTCTATATTATTAATCACTGGATTGTGTGTCAAGACTTGAGGTTCTTGAATTTCAACCCAAGGATATGAGTTACCAACCCAACCAAGCAAGTGAAAATCTTCTAAGTTATTGCAGGAAATTGCCATCAGTACCAATTTGTAAGGGGTTTCCTGTGTTCATGTTAACCAGTTCCTTTCTGTACCATATACTTACGCAAAACAAAATCTGTGTGTGCAGTGTTTGCTGTCCCATCAAAGACACGACTGTCGAAGTGTGACCTGTGTCGTGCATGTCTGTGTTCCATACCCTTGGAGAGTATCTTCAGGTATTAGGGAGTAACTACTTTGCTTCGTAGGTTCAACCTGTCCTATTTTAATACCTAGGGAAATGGGAAGAGTGTGGATTTGAATGGAACTGTATACTAAAGGAATCCCAAGTTAAATAATTAAGAATTTATTTGGAGTGCTGGTGTTTTCTACTTAGTAAACCATCGAAACTTCCTGGGAAGACAACCTCTCACAATCCCCCCATTTTTTCTGGGCTGTTACTAACACAAGTGCTGATGCAACTGTTTCAATTTTTTTTTCCCCCCCATGATTTTAGGTGCAATAACTTTTTTTTTTTTTTTTGCTTGAGGCATTTATTGTGGAGAGCAGTATTGCACACCCTCATTATCCTGCTGGGCCAGTGGAAGAAGGATGATGTGAGACCCTCTGAGCAGGTAGGAACATTCTTGTGAAGGGAAGGTTGAATGACAGTGTTCAGACAGGCGTGACTGAATGTCTGGAGAGACATGAGCCTTCCCTGGGCCCAGCCAGCCTGTTCGCTGCTGCCATTCCACACTTCCACTTTCCAGGTTGCACAGCTGAGCTCAGGGGCTGTAAACTACATTTTGAAAGTTGGTGAGTTCTTCCAACTAAATGCATACAGGAATGGGGTAAAAACCCAAATTTGCTGATATCCTTTATGTATCACTTGTCTGTAGACTCAGATCAATTGAATGCAACAGCTACACATATCACTCATATCCCCCCCAAAAGTCAATTTTTGGACTTGCATGACTGTTCCTTTTAATTAAAAAAGCACAGAGCATCCCAGATAACTAATTATTTTGCATTGAATACTGAGTGTTCTAATAGAGAAAAAAATTACCTTCTGATGTCCTGGGTGGAGTCCCACACTGGGTCAGTTTTCTGTTACATAGGTGTGGGTTGGGGTTGATGTACTGCTCTTCCCATTTGCAGAGTAACGAACTGCTGGGTTGAAATCAGTTGTCTGGTGTCCCATGTAATTTTAAGGGAGAAGAGGAGGTGGGTTTACCTCAGGCGTAGCAACAGCTGAGCTATTTCACAGGAAGGACTGAAATATTTGGAATATGTGTTTTGGCTGAGCTAGAAAGCAGGCCAGGCTACAGAAGGAGGTCTGTAACTCTAAAAAGAGCAGAACTAGTGGGAGAAAAGAAATTGTAGGGCTACAGCAGGCCTGGCTTCTGATCCTAGTTCCTCTGCTTTTGTTTCTCAGCTTTGCCCTTCTAACTCTATCAGTGTCCCGCTCCCAGTGATTGTAAAAAGCACTAGATTTAGCTGAATGGCTTTGCAGCAGCGTGTGTTGGATATTTTGAGGCACAATTTAATCCTTTGTTTCTGTAAGGTACTAATTAGCTGTTTCCAAATCCTCCGGTGCCACTGGAGAGTGATTTCTTGGAAACTTTTCTGCTGAAAGACAGAGCTCATGAGATATAATTAACACCAGGCTAAGTGCTACTTAAGCACCTGGTGTAGTTTATACTCTGAGTTATGCAGACTTTACTGTTAATTTTGTCACAAGTAAGCACATGTCATTGTCATGCTAGACTTTAGATGACTTTATCCTTGTTATCTTAGAACTTCACTGTTCTGCTTGACTTAGTTAAGGTCTGAACTGAGGAAGTTTTCATTTCAGCTATAGCTGTTACTATTGTTGAAGTTTTAAAATTATACAGACGTTGCTGAATGCTAATTAACGGGAATTTGAAGCTAAATATAAGCACTGAGGAATGTGGGGATGTGTCTGTGTTTGACATCTGCACCAGACTGGATTAAGCTTTCTAGAGTTTTCCTCCTCTTCAGAGATGTTCTTAGATGTGGTGTCAGAAATATTTGTTAAAAAATTCTACAGTCTGTCTTATGCTGAACAGCGGCATGAAGGAACAAAGTGGAAAAGGGGCATTGAGAGTTAGAATACTGTGGTTATTAAATAACTTAGAAGTATTTTATACACCTTCTGATGATTCATGCTGAGGCTTTTCTAAAGTCACTATTTGTTCAGGTTCTACTTGTAGAGAAAGAGAGCAATGAAGAAAGAAATGAAGAGCAAACCAGGAATGTATTTCAACATATTTAACTTGTTACTTGTTTCTTGATGTACCTACTGAAAAGGAAATAGGGGGAACCTTGGAAACCAAAGTGTTTTTGGCTGTAGTTAAGTTAGAAGCACCCTGGTGAATTATTTTTCCCTTTTCCAGTCAGGACTGTGGCCTGAACTGTAGATCAAAGAGGAGCAGCACTTTGCTTAATCTGGCATTAAAATCTACCCCAAAGAGACAAGAAGAAAAAGAAATTGAGGCCCAGGCTCCATTGCCGCTGTGAGTTAGGTTGTTCAAATTGTTGGTTAACAGTTAAAAAAAAAAAAAAATACTTGGAAAGATATATTGCTACCATATTGGAAAGGACATTGCATCCCAAGCCACGGTTGTTTCCTGCTGTTCCAAGGAATGTTCACAGCAGTGCACGGATAGGCTTCTCTCCCGTTTTCTCACAGTATTGCAAAGAATAAAAGGTGGCCAGCTGATACATCTTCAGGTCTACTTCAGAAAATGTGTGCTGAAGATGCAAGCAGTGATTTTCTTCTTTGAATCTGTTCTGCATCACATGCTGACTTGACAGTCATCATACAGGGAAATGTGACATGGCAGGTCCCCATTTGTTGTGGGTGTGACCACATAGCTGACAGTGCCTGCTGGTGGCACTGAGCTCTAATGCTTGTTTGGAGCAGGGGCTGCCCTGTGACCCTGCATGGTCCTGTCAGGTCCTGCACTGTCACATGCAAACCTCCCGGCTGCTTTGATGGGGGACTTGAAAGCCAGTCCAGGATTCCTGAGTTGCTGTTCCTGGTGAATCTTCTCAGTCCACATCTTGCTCATCAGATCAAAGTCTTGACTGCCTGCTGCTGAGCCATCTGGGCTGATCAGTGTTTTGGTTCAGGCCAGTCTAGGTGGGGAGCTCAGGGTGACCCAAATGTGGCTTCCATGAGGTCTAGAGTTTTTGTCGTTCTCTCCTCAGAGCCTGTTGTTACAGAAGGCCTGCTGCCATTCCCAGTTCCTGGCTCTATGGGCATGTGGTGATCGAAGCCCTGTGCACAGAATCTGTTCCACAGCTTGGATAATTTATGATGTTTCCTTTTCTCTCCAGGGAGAGAGGATTTAGCACACAGCCCCCAGTTGGGCTGTACTGACAGAAGTGTTATTTAACCTCCTTTGTCTTTGTTCTGGACTGTGTCTTTCTCTTGATAGGAAAAATTACCTTGAGTCACCATTAATCTTTTAGTGAATGTGGAAGTAAAGAAGGCATTGATGACTTTCTTATTTTTTTCCTTTCTGCTTTTTATGTGTGGTGCATGTAATTTGTTTTGCAGTTCTGTCCCCGATCTTTTTCTCTTTCTCATATGCTCTTCCTTGATATTAACCCTTACTTGTGTATTGCTATTCCCATGTTAGCGTTCAATTTTTTGGAGTTAGTTAAGATCAGAGGCATTCCATTTCCCTTCTGTCATTTTGCGACTGTACTCTTGGTGTAGTCTGTCCAGAAAATTCCAGCTTTTCTCTCCCTTGCTTCCCATGGTAATTCTTTCCAAGAAACCAATCTCCCCAGCTTGCCGGCATTTCCCGTTTTGCAGTCCATTGTCCAATATTACCTTTCTTCTGACAGCAAAAAATTTGAGGTCATGATTCTCTTTTATCCAAGTTACCTTCTGGTTGCAGTGTTCAGCCAGTCCATTCCTGCTAGGTAGGAAGGTGTTCAAGCAGCTGATGACACGGTTCAGCTCCTCCACCTTGTGAAATAAATGTGTTCCTGACACACTGGCAGAGTGGGGTGAGCAGCCATTGACTGGCAGTGTTGCCTTTCCAGAGGTTTCCTGGCTCATCTTCCATGAGCTCTGGGCAACTCCTGTTACTGCTGTGTGGAAGTTTCTAATCACACTGGACGCTTTTTCCTCCCTCTGACATAACAAAACATTTCAAATTCCCAGATAAATCAAAACTTTTGCTGGTGGGAACTGCATTTACAAAAGACAAAAGTATATTTGAACTGCCAACTGCTGTTTGTATTCATCCATGTTCGTGATCCCTGTCAGTTGCTGTTAGGGAATAAACTTGACGTGTGTGGATTTTGATTTGCGTAAAACCACAGAGAATGTGGTGTTTGATCTGAACATCTTAGAGAGCAAGGAGGATTTGAAATGTGAGCAAAACTCTTCACTATTCTCTTGGGTGAAGGGCTTTGCACATGCACTCAGAATGCAGAAACAGCAGCATATGACTTAGGTGCCCAATTACACCGTGTGTGTCACCAAGGAGCTGAACGAGCAGCTCACAAATGCTCATCATAGGAAAACAGGCAGTTCAAAGCTCCAGCAAAAGGCACAATGCATTCAGGTCAATTGGGTTCTTTAATGCTTTGGGAAACAAAAAAGGGCTAAATTTGCAGCTATCCTGAAGGAATTATCTGTGAGCTCTATCTGCAAACAATAATTTAATCAGCTTATTTGGCTGGCCATGGTCGCAAAGCTGTAATTGATTAAAAATGATCCTTTTTGTAACAAAATAAGGCTGCAGAATAAAAATGAGATTCTAAGGTGATTCTAATGTGTCCTGCTCTGGCAATGTGATAAGGAGCACTTCTGTAGAAAACCAAAGACTCTCACAGCAAAAGGTTTGGGGACTCTTACAGAGAAGTCTTTTCAGACTTTAGGGCTGTTTAGACTGAATATGGACTTTTTTTCTTTCTTTCTTTTTTTTCTCCTTTCTTTTTTTTTCCTCTCTTTTTTTTTTTTTTCTTTCAGTGTATTCATGTTTCCTTGGGACTTGAATGGGGGAGAGGAACTTCTTTCAAAGGCCACATGGCTCACTTCCAATTCTGATAGATAAAGTCAACCTGCTTGGCCCCACCAACAGGAAATAGGATGCTGCCCCTTTAAGCGGACTGTAAGGAGTATGGAATTACGGCTAACTTGGTTTGGAGCCTTTGTGTAAGGCTTTCAGGAAGAGATAAACCATTAATCATGCACAATTACTCTGACCTTGCATGAACTAAAGCCTCTCTGAACACATAAGATTACGGCCTCTGGGGACCTTGAGACACTGACACGATCAGCTCGTCCGAGTGCATTGGAAACAGCTGCACAAAATGGCTGAAAGCTTGGCCTTGCTTTCCTTCCCTTAAACCCGAGTCTGTCTTTCCACCCAGGACAGGGATTTATCCACCTGCTTGCCATGCAAACTAAGGAGAAGTCGTTTCCCTTGAGTCAGGCTTTGAGTTCACAAGTGGAAATGATGGCAGTGCTGAAGAGAATAAATTAAATTTGAGTTTTGAGGAGATGTTTTTTAATACTTACTGAGTTGAAGCATTTTACACTTATTTCTGCTCTCTCCCTATGGGGGACCCTCTTCTTCTCTGGGGTTAGCACAGCTTGTAGTACAAGTGTTATGGTGAGTGGCAGAGGTTGTTAGGTAGCTCTGCAGTGTAATTCACTTTTGCTGCTGTTATTCTTTTCCTGGTGCCAGCCTCACCTGTTCTAATTAGATTTTAGATTATGATTTTCCGGGTCAGTTACATTCCCTCTGTTAGTTTTGTTTAGGATTTCTTTGACCTCTTAAACTCCTTAAACAACCATTTCTCACACACTTACTATGGTATATTTCCTCTATCTCTTCTTTTTCCAACCTCTGGCACTAGCAGCAATACGTAAAATAATAATGATGATAAATAAGCAATTAAGCATTTACTTATTATGTAATTATTGATTTTAACTTGTCATTTTTCAAAATTAGGGTGAGCTAAAAATGCACATGAACAGTTGCAGAAGCTCAGCTGACTCAGTGAAATGCAGTTCCTTGTTTGTTTGATCCTTCATCCTGTGCTTGATCCCTACAGCTTCATTTACTTATCACATTTATACTGCTATAAATATTTTACTTACATATGTGATCATTTGATGTTATTTACTGCAGTGTGACACCTATTTTGAACTAATCTTACATTGCTATAACTATCTTTCCTCTGTCCCCTGAAGTAGCAAATTTCTGATTTTTCAGAGATGTGGTTTTAAGAAGATGGAGATGCCTTGTCCTGTATTATAGGACTGGACAGGGTAACTAAAATATGTGTCCAGTTCTGACCAGTGCCTCCATGTTGCTGTATAAGATGGGTAAGTCCAAAAGGAATAAATATGGTCCTCACAGAGTGAATGATGCAGAGAATGTGTATTAGGAACATACATTTGTTTAGAAGGTAGAATCATATCGTTGAAGAATGTCCTGAGCACCCACGAGGATCACTGAAATCTAAAAGGTAGGCATAATTAAACTACCACAAGGACAGCAAAGGAATTGCTTTACTAGGTAAGAGCTCTGGCAGTAATGTCAGACTTGTTGCTTCAGTACATTGGTTGCTCTCTAACTCTGCAGATAAATAAGGAGAAATTCTTTTATAAGGAAGGTTTCTCCAGGTTGTTTGCTCAAGCCTTCTTCACGGTGTCCTTGAATGTTTTCACAGACTTGGTTCATAGGTTTGGTAACAGCAGATTCTGGTTTGTATCAGAAGGGTGTTAAAAGGCTCCCTGTGCCATTAGGCATTGACCATGAGAGCCTGGTTTGATGGAGCTGTCCAGCCCTAGCTGGAGAAGACACACACTGCTGCTCTTCTTCATGGATATTTTACTAATTTTTTTTCCTTCTTTTACATTTTCCACTAATGTGTTCTAAACGTGCAGCCAGTGGTTAAAGGGGTGTTGCTTTTAAGAAATATTCAGCAGAATGTAAATTCACTGAAAACAGAACAAAACCAAAACAGCGGGGTGCTAAGGGACTGACTTATCCTGATTGTGATGCTGTGGGGCCAGAAGTGCTCATGGCATTCTTGGGCAGCTAGGGCCCACAGCCAGTTTTCAGAGAAGTATGCCAACCCTGCTCTTCTCTTAGGCAAGCGGCTGTGGAAGCGATGGGGATTAGTTGGGAGAGGGAAAAGGCAGGAGCTTGCTATTAGGAGGGGATGAGGGGAGCCTGTGCTGCAGCAGCCAAAATCTAACAAAAGTAGATTCTTATCTGATGTAGCCCAGCTGAATTCAGTGTCAGAGTTGCACGAAAATCAGTCTGGAAGGTAGCAGCATCAGGCCCACATTGTTTTTCTGCTTTGTTTTTAGTCCTGTTGCACCTCGTTGTGACCAAAGATGTGGTAAGATCCTTTGTAAGAGGTTTTAAAGTGGAACTATTCCTTATTTGAAGGGGAAAGGACAACCCACTGCTTTTTGCGTTCAGTCCAGGTGTGCATCTTGTATCTACACTGCAGTGCTGTTAGTACAGCTGTGTAGCTCTTCCTGAGGCAGCTGTTAACAAGCCGGCCTTAATACTTCTATCTATACTGCCAGAACCATAACAGACTCCATGTGTGCCTTCTCCAAAAATATTATTGACTCTGTCTCTCACTGTACTCCTAGGAGTACTGATGCTCACTACCTTAAAACTACCTCAGCCACGTGTATTCAACCTGTTCATGCTTTGGACTGATAAGGTGGTATTTTCTTTAGTTTTAGATTTGATTTTACAAAATCTAACACCTGATTGAATGGCTTCTGCAAGTAAACCTGTCCTGGTTTTACCAGTCTTCATTTGGAATATGAAAGGCTTTGTTTGTGTGGGTCTGAGAAATAAAAATGGGGAGAGAGACAGACAGGCAGCAGAGGTCTGTGTAGATTATTCTCTGCTGCTGGCAGTCCGGGTGACTCAGTTAAAGCAGTGAAAGAGCTGGCTGAGGGCTGTTCCATCCTAATAGGGAAGAGAGAACTCCAGGGGTTAAAGGCAAGAGCATCCCTTTTATAATTAGGACAGATCAGAAATGGAGCAAAATGTTCTTGCAGCTGAATCAGCTGCCCTCTAACCAGCCTGGAGTCTGGAGCTGGGGCCTGATGGACACTTGTACAGAATGCAATTTAATCTGTAATGGCTGAGGAGGACTCCTCAAAGTCTGCGGCAAATGGCAATTATTGTCCCTTTTTGTCACATCCCCCCCAACCAAAACAAAAAAAGAGGAAAATTAATGAAAATAACAACAGGGAAGGATCCTAACTAGTGTGCCCTGCCTCCCCCTTTCTCTTTAAAAGTCCTCTGCAATATAGTGACTGAAATGAGCTGCCCGGTATAATAAAATCTCTGGAGCACCAATGTGAAACAAGAATTCCTCCCCCACACACAGGCACACACACCCCTGCTCCCTAATGAGCAGGGAGACGCCAGCTCAGGGGCTGCAGCCAGTGTTAAATTAGCAGAGAAGGCCATCGAAGTGGGCTGACTCCAGCGTAAACTGCCTTAAGTGTCTGTTTATTAAATCACACCAGCGCTTAGAGTCTGCCCTGCTGCCACATCAGAGCTGTCTGCACACAGACAAACCCTGGCCAGTCCCGGGGGAACCTGGGCCAACTGGATACTGGTGGTAATAAAGGCAGGGGGAGGAGGGAGCAGCCCTCACCAACAGCCCCTCGTTAGGCTCCATCATGGGTTATTCTTCTAGAGCAGAAAATCCTTTATTTAGGGTCACTGTTTGCATTTGTAGCAGTGGGGAAACCATAAAGTTGTGTTCCTCTCTCCTGGTTAAGAAGTAGGAGTTGAGGCAGGCATTTTCTTGCTAAACTGCTGTGTCTGAGCCTTGGAGAGTGGCTTTCCTGTGTCAGTCCTTACAGGGAAGTGTGACCTTCACTTTCAACTCAATCCTTCAGTTACACTGGGAGGAGGTTGTTAATACCCAATGATTTTCTAAAAGAATTCCCTGGTGTCAATCTATCTAAGCCTTTGGGAATAAAAAATTCTGCTGGTCAAACCTCAAGTTATCATATTAAATCAGGGAAAAATCAAAATGCTTTTGTATATTTGCACAGTGGGAGGTACAGTGAGGGTTTGATTCCAGATGGGATTTCTACACTTGCCTGCTAAACAGTAATATTACATATTCTGCAGCTAAGACAGACAGGAGAAAGATAGCCAAGTTGGAAACCTTGTTCTGTAAGTCAGAAGACATCACTTCTATTGCTGCTGGTTCAGAAACAAGAGCCCTACTACATTCCCATCTTTCTCAAGCACTGGTTTTTAAACACAGTTGGAACAAGGGCTGCTGGTTTATGACTCTGCTGCTTACACTACCAATGGGCCTGTCCTGGTCTCTGCTCTACCCTTCCAAGATAGGTATTTTTTTCTGCATAAATCCCTGGAAAAAAGTCTTGAGGAGAAATGGATAACCCTCTCATCCCATAGGGAGGCATAGAATGGAGTTTTGGAGTGTCTGAAATAGTTTGTTCTCATGAATTGCATGGACTAGCTGAACAGCTCTTAAATTTGCCATCTTACCACTTAGGCCTGATCTTTCTCTGTGGTGAGATTTTTAAGCTTCAAACAAGTTTCATCCATGTGTTGTCAGGTCAGGATGTTGAATGTACAGCATGTAGCTCCCTTTTTTTGTTTTAACTAATTGGTGGATACTTCCATACTTGTATTCCCTACTCAGCCTGCTGGTTTATGTCTTCCATGAGGGAATTTTGCTGCTCATAGGCTTCTGGAGGCTCCACTGCAGCCCAGATGCCTCTTTCTGTGAAAGCAGTTTCAGAGTCATGGCCAAACATCCTTTTCTGAGGTGCCCCATTGACATTGGAGATGAGCAGCAGTTGTTGAGCCAATTTGTTTGAGGAAGGAACCATGTAAAGTTTAATATGAAGTGGTTGGTTTAGCTGGCAGAAAGGGAGAGGTGGGCTGTTTTCCATTTCCCTTTAAAATGTCAAACACTAATAGTCTCTTCCAATGATCCTGAGATTGCGAAATAATTGACTCCTGCCTACAGCAAAAACCTCCCTGATCCACAGAGAAGGAAGCTGATGACAGCAATTGCCTGAACGTGTCCAAATTAGTCAACCCCTGGCAACGCCAGCAGGGTCAGCAGTGGCAGCCTAGGGGTCACGGGGCAGCAGGAGATGGAGATTGGAGATTGCCCTGCTTCCTGTGCCCTCTCATGCCTCCAGGACATAGCAAGGACATGAGGGATTCCCAGCTGGGGCAGCCAGCACCTGAACTGCGTGTCCAACAGAGATGTGTTTATTCAGAGGATCTGCTGTAACTTAGCCAAAGCAGGGGCTTAGGGGCAGAGCGGGGAAGTGCCCGTCCCCGTGAGTGGCAGCAGAACACGTGTGTGTGGGGTGGGGTGAGCTGGTGTCACACAGCTCCTGCTGGGTTTTCTCCAGGCTTTCCCTGCTCTGCTGTGTGAAACTGACCTGTTTTCAACTCACTGGGGTCTGTCCCAGGGCTGGATTATTTTTTCTGTAACTTCATTTGTTCTCCCACATCTGTGCAATTGATTGCAGGAAAATGTATGGACATAGAGTATTTAGTAATATGCACACAGCCTGGGAGCTCAGAGAGGAGCCAGAGAAGGGTGTCTGCCAAGCCATTCCTGAGCCTCCTCAACACATCCAGTTATGTGTGCTGGGTGATTTGGTTTTACAAAGTGGTGGCAGTAAAGCAGCAAAGAATCTCTGGCCCCGTTCCTCTCTCTTGCTTTTGAAAGGACTTCAGTGTGCCTGTGATTTCTTGTAGGCAGCTCAAGCATCTAGGGGTTGTGGCCTTTTCATAAGATTATTTTAGGACTTGGAGAGAGGACAGAGGGAGAAAGAGAAAAGCACTGTCTCAGAGATCCCAAGAAATACCTCTGTTGTTACAGGGAGGATGAGAAAGTTTTAAGAGCAGGCTCTTTGTGTGCTAGGCTGTATTCCTGTCTGTGCTTCCAAAAGCAGAGGAGCTGGGGACAGGAGCCTGCCCTGACAGCTCCCTGAGCGCGCTGCTGCAGGTCAGGACCTCTGCCCGGGGAAGGAGCACTGCCTGTGGGCCTCCCACGTCTGCTCACGGAAAGCCTGGCTGGACGCTCTGTCACACTCTGACAAAGGTCACTTTTACATCCCGTCTTCTAAAAGGTCACAGCATGACCCCAGGTGCATGAGAAGAGGAGGAGGGAGGAGGCAGCTTTCTTCCCCCCTTTTTTTTTTTTTTTTTTTTAAATTTGTTACCACTGCCTGAAAAAATATACCTTGTCTTTGCTCTTGTACTGCCCCCTCTCTCGACTTGCACTGGCACCTTCTCTTCCTAAACGCTACAGCATAAGCTCTCCCTTTATAGGTTTCAGTGGCTGGTTACTGGATTTTCTCCTCTTTCTCCACTTTGTTCTCTCTGCAGAGCTGTAGCTGTTTTCCCTCAATGAATAAGCAAACACCTCCAACCTCGCTGTGCCTTCCAGATGTAAAACTCTCTGAGCACAGTTCTTCGTGCATGAGCACAAACTGCTACGCAGACAGTTTTTTCCCCGAGGGCTGGGTGGGGGGAAGGTACCAATCCTTCTTACTCATCCCATTTTATAGCAGTAATGGATACATCTCCTGACGGAAAACTGCCTTCCCTTGCTCCTTTCTGGCAGTGCTTACACGAGTCAGTGGGGCAAGGGGGACAGGTAAAGGCCAGATACCCAGGTGTCACACACTGCTGCAGAGTTGTTTCCCAAACTAGGATTTACTGAACCAGCTAGAGGATGAAAATTATTTGGTTTTCTTAAGTAAGGCCCAATGGTTAACAAGACATTTATGTGCAGACCCATGAGGCTTCAATTCAGAACTAGTGTCTTTAACTGCTGGATCATTATCCCAGAGTGATTTGAAATTTTTTCCTCTCACAGAATTTGCATAAATACAGGGGATTTCTCGGTCTGCTCATTTTAATAATTTGTTTCTTGAGGGTTGGACTGAGATGGTGGACATGATTGTCTGTTTGGGGACTGCAGGGACTTGTCGCAGATGCTGGACATGGTCCTTCAAACAGCAGACATGGGACATTTAAGTTCTAGAGACAGTTGACTTTGCGAGGGTGATAACTTGATACAAATTATTTTATTTACAGCATTCATTCTTCACACAGAATTTCCTTAAGATGTTTAAGCAGAGGTATAAAGAGTTAGAGAAACACAGAGGAGTCTTTTTCAGAGTACTCACTGTAGCTTTGAAACAGGAAACAGCCTGTCCCTGGCTGGTCTTTGAAAAATAGATAGCCAAGTTTTCACTTCAAAATGCAATGATGTGCATCTATCATAGATCTCTCTGTAAGGGCTCTTACTGCTCACCTAGGTGAGTCACATCTCTCAGTATGTTTTTTAAGATAGTGTTCCTTTAATAGAGGTATTTGCTGTGAGCCCAATGTAATTAAATATCTCAAGACTGTCTTACTTTCAGTTGTGCTAATACCCTGAAAAATCCACATCTAATTCCCAGCATCTCAAAGGAAATTGATGTAGCTTGCAGACTACCCACCAGGCCAGTGTACCTGTTCCTGGCCTTTAACTAAGCAGATCGATGGAATTCTTGTGTATTGGCCAGACCAGACAAAAGTCAAAGTTTGTGGAGAAGCAGGAAGTTGTATAAGGTCAAAAAGCAGGTCATGGCTGAGCTGGGAATGCCAATGAACTGGGCTACCTGTTGAGCAAAAAGAGGAAGAAATAGCCATGATGAAGAGTACCCAAAGGTGGTTTTCCAAGTTCCCAGTCAGAAAGGAGACTGTTCCCCTAATTGGGTCTTAAAAGGTCTTTTCTATTCTGTTTAAATTCTTACAATATGCCCCTCACCAAGATATGAGGGTGTCTGTCTAAGGATGTCTCTCTTTTCATTCTTTTCAGCTGTGTTTGTTTTCCTTCCTCCCTTTACCCATTCTTTGCAGGTTCATGAAGAGCATTCAGACCCCATGAGGGGTCTCTACAGATCTCCTAAGAAGATTAAGCTCTCTGAATATTTCATGCCCCTGATTGACAGCTCTTGAGGACCTCTTGTAAGCCTGGCGCCCGTATTCTTGTTTTAAAAAAAAAGAGAGGGAGACAAGAAAATCACATTCAGAGAAAAAAATTGATCCTATGGGCCCGACCTCTGCTGACAGAAGGCACTAGACAGAGGCAGCTCCTCCCGGACATCTCCCCCTCCTTTCCCTCCCACCAGTCTCTACTGTGAAATAAAAGGAAAGTAATGGGATTTTAAGAGACAAGGAGTAGGCAGAGCAGGAGGAGGATGTGGCTGTGCCCCCTCCCCTGAGCCCCAGTGCTGCGGCTGCTGGTCCCTCAAGAGCCATTGTGTGCCCCTGCTCCTGGCTCCCGTTCTGTGCCGCACCCGCCCTTCCCTAACGAGCTGCGGGCCGAGCCGCCGGCCCTCATTAGGGGCTGAGCCAGGAGCCAGCCCCGCGCTCCCCGTTCCGCCCCATTAAGGGTTTGCCCCCTGCTTGACAGCGGGGAAAGGGAGCCGACGACCTGTAAATTCTCATCAGGCTGCTTGAGAGCCTCCCTGCCCCCTCAGACTGCCCGCAATAGGCAGCTGAGTAGTTTCTCCTTTATTTAGAGAAGCAGGGTCAAGCAGATCTCCTCAGCGTGCTGGGTTTAGGAGATGTTCCTTGGTGGAAACGGGGGGATGAGGATGAGGGGGAGAGAAGCAGAAAGAAACATCTCTGAGCCCTTCTTACGGCTGGAGCACCATGAGATTTGCTGCTGTGCTTGCTGTAGATACCAGTGTTAGACTGCAGTGTCCTGTGTTCTTCTGCTCCATGCTCAGAAGCTGGTACAGCTTCCTGCTGGCAAATTTATGGGAATCATCCATGATGCTGGGGAGACTGCACAATTAAGGCCATGCAGATAAATGGAATGGTCACTGCTGAGTGATTAGGGGACTCCACCAACTTTTGCAGTGCTTTAACCTTTTCCTTGCTCAAGACTCCAGAGTTGCTGGACTCAGTTTAAATACTCCTCTTCGATGTTAGACTCTCTTTCTCAGCATGGTTAATCTGCAGCCCAACACTATTCTATTAAAGTTAAACATCCTTTCTGTGTAGGTTCAGTGTTTCTGTGTGAGGTATGGCTGGACACTCCAGCAGTGGCACTTTGGACCACATGAGTAGGGGATTCTTTGAGGTACATGTAAGATATTACATGTAAAAGACATGGGCAATTTTATAAAGTATCTGTCGAGCCAATTAGTTATCCAATAACATCACCTTTTTAAAGTCAATTGTTATTTTTACCAACTGATTGATGTCCCATTTATTTGCAATAGCCATCTTGGTGGAATGCCAGTGCCATTCCCATAATGCTTATCCTGCCAGTGTTCTCTGGATGGGGTATGCACCCTATGTTGCAGCTCATTATTTTGGTTTGGAGGGAAGAGAAGAGCATCTGGGTGTTGATAACCATCATGGACAAGATTCGTATGCAAATAGAATCAAAGAAAGCTCTGGCTCTTGATTAGTCTCACACCACTGGTATTAAGCTTTATAAAGGCTCGATTGTTAGGGCACGGTATTGTCACCCCCAGTTTCATCCTTGTGTCATTTGTTACTCCTGGCACTGACACCCTGTGCCCTACCTGTGTGCCTGGGTAAGCTGGGCAGACAGCAAACTGTTCCAGAACAGTGCCAGTGGCTTTGGAGGAATTTAATCCTCACCTACTGCAATGAAAACATGGACTATATTTTCATCTTAACTGTAGCCACTGATATGAAGTGGAAAAAACTAGACAGACTGCCTCATAAGCCTACCAGAGTCAGGAGGATGGAATCCTATGTCTGAAAACATTTTTCTGAGTTTTGAAAGAGGAAGAACAATGCCCACAGTTTTCTTGTAGTGTGTATAGTTTCTATAGACAAAATCCTAGATCTGAGGTAGTGAAACCCTTTTTAAATCCAGTTCTGTAGTATAAGACTTCTCTGTCTTGTTCCTTAAAATCCCTTTCTCTACTCAGCTTCTTTGTCAGGCTGAGCAGAGCAGCTGAGAATGACAGAGCCTGGAGACAAAGCTACCCTTGAATCGTTCCCAGCTTCTGACATGGTTTGCCTGGTCTCTCTCATGGACACAGAGAAGGAGCTTTTCAAAAGTGACTGAATGCCTCCCATCCTCTCATCACTCCTCTTTCAATTTCAGATGAGCAACAAATAAAGCAGGGAAGGCTGAAGGTCATTTTTCTCGATGGCAATCTGCTGACCTACTCACAGACTTCTGCTTCTCATCAACTATGCTATTTCATCTATAATTAAACTAGAGATGGTTTTTCTGGAAGGAATCTCTGATGTGTGGGACTCATGGGGGTGTATTCACTGCAGCTCTGAGGTATCTTACCTGCATTGATAAGATTAGGACACAAATCACACATGCTGTGCTCCAGCTCCAAATGCTCTGGAGAAGCCTGTTTGCTTCCCTCTTCTGTCTGCACAGAGACTTGAGGGAAAAATCCTTTCCCTGACTTAGAGAACTGGGGTATAAATGAGCAGGCAGTAAAAATATCCCTCAGTGCCACAGGAGAACTCTAAAGATCCTCGTGCACTTGTGTGTTGAAATGGTCAAGGAGGTTTTGTGTCTTTCTCAAGGGGCAATTTTTATCTCTTCTATTAAGTGTGGTGCCATATAGAGCTTATTGATAATATCACATTTTTCTGGACTGGTCTTAGGAAAATAGACCTCATCTTCTGTTTCTCGACACCTGATACAAGCCAATATATTGCTCTGCAAAGTAGTCCTTAGTTCCCTATAGAACTGTGGAATAATACAAGTTGGAAAGGAGTTTTGGAGGTCATATGATCCAAGCTCAAAGGAGAGGAGGAGAGCAGTTCAGAATCCTGCTTCATCCTTAATCCCATACAACCATCTTTTCCCATTAGGGTTTCCAAGAGTCAGCATTGCTGCATCCTGCCAGCCCTCCCTGCTGGGGTGGCCTTTCTGCAGTGCCTGTGGCCAAAGGAGGCCATGTGGCCTCTATGTGGAACTGTGGAACAGAGGTGGGCTGGGTTTGCTTCTGGAGTCTCAAAATTGGAAGTTCATGGCACCCATCCAAGTGGAAAACTGCACATAACTATAGTGCTGGGTATGTTAAAAAGCGGTTATCACAGTAATAGAAGGAGAAAACTAAGGGTTTTCATAAGGAATAAAAAAAATAGTAATGGATAATCTATGTTCTTTTATGAAATGGTTATCCAGGTTCAAAACCAGAGTGAAATTTAAACTTGGTTTGTAGGGTTCTGGAATTTCTGGGTAATTTTTTCCATTTTAATTTGTGGTTAGGAATAGAACCAGAAAGACCAAGATACCTCACAATTTATTTGAGCATTTGGAATTGTGAGCAGAAGTAAAAATGTACTAGAAATCACACACAAGCTAATAATTTTCTCTGAGGTTTGAAGCCCAGTTCTGCAGAGTTGGGAGGTTTGTTGAGTTTGCAGTTAGACAACAGTCAGGAGTGGGTCAAAACCAGGATCTGGGGTTGCAGGGAGGTCTCTGTGACTGGAGCCCTATAAACACTTGAAGATTTTCTTCCCATCAGGTTGCACTTGTTGCTGTACAGAGTCCAAAGCAGGTTGGGACAGGCACTGCCTTTGCCTTCCCTCATAAGAAGAGATTTTTCACTGGATGTTATCAAAGGTCTTAAGAATATCCCTTTGTCTAAGGGAGTGAAGATACCGGCAGAGAGAAACACTGACTTTGTCATCCAAAAGTGAGTTTTTCTATAGGAAGATGGATCACATTTATGTTTGCAGAGACTGTGTTTTGCCTTGAAAAAGGCGGCTAAATTTGGAGTTGAAATCCATGACACATTTTCATTTGGGTAGAGAGAGATTCTTTAATCCATTTTGCCAATAGTGAGAGCTGCAAATGTACTATGACCTAATGCAGTGCCAAGTGTAGGTGCTTGAAAGTGTGTGGGGAGGAAGGAGTTAAGGATTCTCCTCCATGAGCCATCCACAGCAGGGAATGACCCAGTTTAAAAGGGTTAACAGTATTTGGTTTTTCAGAACTATTTGTTATATCAAGTTAGTGCAGCAGAGGTCACCCAGGTCACTGTGCCTCCCCCTTCCCTTTCCATCCCCAGCCCCTGCTCCATTCCTTGTTCCTCCTCTAATCCAATGACCTCAGACACAGCTCTTTCCTTATGATGTTCTTGACAGCATCTTCAGACAATATGCAGCTCGACGCCAGTTGTCTTTCCCTTTTTTTCCTGTCCCTCAGGAGAAAACCTGGGATGCTAAAAGGCACTTTGTGCAGTGGGGAAAAGCCTCAGCAATTTGTTCTGTGGTTTTTGGACAAGAGTAGCTCAGAAAACAGTTTTCCATGTATGTGCTCTGTTAGCATGGCTGTCTTTTCTTCTCAGGGTGTGTGTTTGGGTGTTTTTTTCTCTATTTTGTGTGTGTGTGTCTGTGTGTGTGTGTGATTAAATTCTCATTTATCCACTGTACATTCTGGTCTCTTCCATCATGATGTTGCTGACTGTGACTTGCCGAAGCTCTGAGCAAATGCTTTTTAAGAGTACAAGTTAACTGTTTACAAATGGGAATGGAAAAGTTTGGCTGGAATTTGTCGTTGGGTTTAGTAACCGAATGAGGTCAAATTTGCTACTGTCACTGAGAGTTAAGTACAGAAAACTTTGCTAAGAAGGTTCTCATCTTCATCCCTCCCCTCTGACCATCTTCTGCCAATCGAAGCTTCTCTTAGATTTTTGTTCAATGTATTTTTATGACCTATTTTCGAAGGTACTGAAGGCCCACAGAAAAGCAGAACTTCAGGTGCGTGGTGTCTTTGAAAATCAGACTAGAATTAGGCAATGAGTATTATGCTTATATATCTTTTCACCTTACCAGCATCACTATGTTAACTTTCTGTCATACCACCCACAAGGAATAGGATACATAACACCATACCTGATAGGAACCCAGGAAGTCTCATTTTCCTGCTTCCTCAGTTGCTTGTTTTACTGTATTTCTCATTCTCCTCTACTGTGCCTCTTTGACATCCAGTCGGTTGATTTTTGTTTCTTTTTAAGAATGTGCCTTGCTTCTGATTTTATTGTGTTGCTCATAGTGCAGCCAGAGCTAGAGGAGTTACACCTGCTGTTGGGGGTAAACTTAGTAAGATGTAAAGGACTGTTTTTCTCCCTCTGCTGTGGTTAGATTGCTTTCTGAGAGGTGTGCTTTGCTTTTCCTGGAAGGATGGGGTAGTGTAGTCCTGGATGACCTTAACCTCCTAAGGGAAGTGAATGGTCACCAACAAGCTGCTGCCGATAATGTTAAAGCTGTTTCTTGCAGCCTTCCCAGGGCTGGGGAACTGCCAGACCTCAGTGTTTTTAACAGATCTGAGGGATCAGTGAGAAAAAAAATGCCTGTGCATATTTGCTTGTATTGAAAAGCAAATTGCAACTCAATAGTGTGTGGCTTGCCTTTGCTTCTTGGTCATGTTCAAGTACATCAGGGTTATTAATGTGAATGTTAATTAGAAAACAAAGTTTAAGGCTGTGACTTCTGTTAGAACTTTTTTATGCTATAAGAAAATCCAATTCTATTTAGCTCAGTCACCATAAATTGATGTATCAGGAGAGCAGAGCTTTACATTCAAAGTTTCATGTAACTGGCAAAAGCAAAGTTCAAGTAATACTTTCCACTGTCAGATTTTTCAATTCCCAACTTGCTTCTCTGTTAATGTTACGAAGTCACTTTCCCAGTGGCATGACCAGTGACACTGGTAGCAATCAAAAGGATTATTTTAAGTTGCTTGCTGTGTGGGAGGAATACACTGCATACAGTGTATATTGGAGTTGGACTGGATGATCCTTGTGGTTCCCTTCCAGCATGGAAAATTAGTTGAATTCATTAAAAAAAATGTAGGCTAATGAACTTCTTCAGCTGAGCAATAGTTGAACCTCTTGGAAGAAAACATGTTTTAAGTTTCACCTTCTTTAACCTTAGGTGGAACATTCCTAATGTTTCATGTTGTCCAGGATAGTGCAGGTCTTGAAGCCAGTATTTGTATGTTTCAGAGCTTTCATCCAGATTCTCTGGGAGAGTTTCAGATCCTTCTCTGGCACCTGCCCAGATGTTTCAGGATTCTAGAGAGTCATAGCATTACTGTGTCATTTATTATGCAGTTCTCTCATCACTGGCCTCAGCACTACAGGTTTTTGGAAGCATGAATGTGATGGAGAAAGGGAGTATCTGGAGGCATGGAACCCTTTCAAGTTTTGTGGTTTTGGTTTTTGTTTTTCCTTAAAGAAAAAGGAAGCCCCTCTTCTGTCATTCTGTCTCTTCTGTCATTCTGTCTCTTCTGTCATTCTGTCTCTTCTGTCACTCGTCTTACCCACCAAGTCGTCTAGGCCAAAGGAAACTGTAACAGGGACATTCCCAGGAGCGGAAGATGTACAGTTTCTGTAGCAGGGAAGAGAGCATCAAAACAGGAATGGAAATTGGCAAGAGGAGCTCGGAAAGGCCAAAAGTTTCCAGCTCAGAAAGACAGTGAGAGAGGAAGTCAGTGAGTGCAAAAGGATTCCCTCTCTCCCCACTTCTCAGCCCCCACCCTCTGTCCTTCCTCCACACCCCACCCGGGGAGATGGGAGAAGAAACTTGGCAAGCCATCTTGTCGCCAATCAATCTGTGGTGTAACAATTAGCACTTAAGCAGCACTCACGCTAAACACAGGCTCAGAAAACACTTACGAAGGAAAAGAAAAAAAAACACCTTAAACCCCAACACAACAACAACAGGGGAAAGCTGGAACAGATCAATGCCACGCCAACCAGGAGGCACCTAATACCCCATTATTGACGAGGCCGATAGCGCTTTAAGTGTGTGCTGTCCATGCTGAGCAATTAACGGCAGGACTAGTGTGGTGGAGGCAGCTCCAGCACAAGAACGCACCCCCCCGCTGCCCAGCGCTTCCCCCAAGAGGTGTTTGATGACAGCTTCATTTGTTAGCGAGATCCCAATAGCTGCCGGCGCCGGCATCCTTTCCATTACGGAGCAGAGTGCGAGGGGAGCTGGGCAGTGGATCTGCTCCCCCCCCGCTCCCCCGGCCTGTGGTAACAGAATACAGTAGACACGGAGTCTGTCTGTGCACTGCCTAAATTGATTGTAATGGCTTTCTTAACGTGCTGAAAGAGCCGACTGTTTTCTCGCCTCGAAGAAAGGCTGGAGGAAGGAGGAAGTGACTCCAGCGGCTGCAGCACAGTGGATGAAAGTAAACTTTTGTTTAGTAAAGACAAGCCGACTGCAGACTGTCTCTGGCCTTTCAGCTGGCTCTCAGCAACACCGTGTTTGAGAAGAAAGGGGAGAGGGTAGAGAACAAACTGTCAGCTTCCTGCCTTGGCTCTTGCTCCTGTGCTAACCCTGCTCATCTGGCTACACCTCCCCAAAGCCCGCTGGAAACCTCTTACTGCAGGGAGTCTGGTTCCAGAAGGTGCCTATAGGATAAGGCTTTCCAAAGGAATTCTTGCACATGGACAGTAGGGCATATGTGCTTTTAAATGCTTGACTAGGCTGAGGCTTACTGCCAGAAGGTGTGCTGAGCTCCCATAACAGCAGAAGCTAAGCCAAGCCTGGAGAGGATATGGCCTTCTGAAGAGTATCCAAACAGCATCTGTTATTGATAAACTGTTCATCTGGAAGTGCAGAGCCATCCTGAGACCTCCCACGTGGAGAGAGGTGTCCCATGTGCAGTCAGATAAAACCATCCATCAGTCAGTTATACCTGGTCACCAGAGCAAACCAGCAGGTTCCACTCAGGGATGTGAGGTGCACACTCTGCTGCTCTCAGGTGTGCTGCAGCCTGTCCTGCTAATCTTTACTACATTGATGCCTAAACTGGCTGGGAGCTGCCCAGAGTTAGCCCAAACACCTCTGTCCTAGAAGAATCATTGCATCACACCTGAGCAGCCTTTGGCAGCAAAATAAACCAGGTGACACACAGATGTTCAGGCTTTTCTGAGAGGCAGTGTGTGTTGTAATAGCTCTGCAGAGGAACCTGCTCAGCTAGTGTGGGTCTGGGGTACCAGAGACTCGCTCCTGAATCGTGATGAGCGCATCACTGGAGATATGCTTTGGTTCCCTCTTCTCTTTCCATGGAATGAGTCTTTTAGAGGTACCACCGACTGGTAGGTACCACAAAGGGTGAGGAGGCACAGACACCTGGTGTGCAGGTACTGCCATAGTGTGAGGGAAGAGGAAAAGAACTGAAGCTCTCCACTGTGGTGTCACTCAGGTTGCAGGTGGTCCCACACCTTCCCACCCTTGTGTGGTTCCAAATATGCATTTATTCTCAAAGTTAGAACTTGTGAATAGAGAAAGGGGCTGCGAAGTACAACTTTTCACGCTGCTGTAACCAGAAGCTGCTCTCTGCTTCTGGCCAGGAGGCTTTAAGATGATGCCAGATGGGGCCATTAAAGCTGTGCAAACAATAAGGAACACATAGGGGAGTCTGTTAATGGGTTTCTTTTGGAAGCATCAGCTGGAGCTGCTGAATGGGGCATATGACCTATTTTAAAAAGCCACTTGAGAAATCTGTCTGACTGCTGAAAGGATGGGATTTCTTACCTTCCCTGTTTATGCCAAGCCACTAAGGATCTGCCATGCTGGATGCTCACACACTCCTCCTGTGTTTGCAGTGTTGGTCACTTGCCAATACACTTTATGGCTCGTGCTCTAAAGCTCTGAGATTGTGGGCTGGAGGAAGTGTCCCAACCACGTTCTGGGCAGGAAGGAAGCCACATGTAAGGAGATGGCTTGCATAGAAGTGTTGTTTGATTATCCCTTCTGGGAAGGGGGAGCCCACTGTGAGTGCAGATTTTTCCATGGTTACAAACCAGCATTTTGCATGGAGAGCAAGCAGCATGGTTAGAGATGGCTGACAGAACACTGCGAGTGCAGCAGTTCCTTGGCCTTGAGTCCTGGTGAGGGCTTATGTGATCAGAAATTGTGGTATAGCTTGGGAAAGCTCTGAGTTTCAGTTCACGTGAGGATCAGCTACTGATCCACTTTATGAAGGGAAATGCCTCTACCTGCAGTGGCCAGAGGAAAAATTATGTGATGGAGAAAAAAATACACTCCTTGGCAGAATCCAGATCCTGAATTACTCCAGACTGTGAAGTATTTTCAGTCAATCTTTTGTGGAAGAATATTCCAACATCCTGGCTTGAATTTGAGCCCAGGGAGCTGGTGATGCAGGGGAGGGCCAGTTCCACAGTGTGCATTGTGTGCTGCTTCATTGGATTAGGTTTGAAAGAGGAGGATTCTCTGAGAAAATGTATAACACTAATTTCTCGATTGAAATTTAACTCACTCTGCTCAATTCTTTACTGTTTGAAGCACAGTCTTATGATTTTATGATGGGCAGATCAGTCATCTTACAGTGCCATTCAACCAAGATGGAAACTGCAGGAGAAAGGTTGAGTCTTCGTTCTCTGCAAGGCAGCAAGGCTTGTTCTCTTCACATGACCCACTCCTGATTGGTGCTGTTGCATTTATTTCATAAATAGTACAATAGAAGGTGTTTTTCTTGCTGACATAAAGGAAACAAGACTCGAATTTGCCTTGAAGAACACCTTTAGGAAAAGCATGAAGTGAAACATTACATTTCTGTCTATCTTACCAGTTTGGCACTGACATAAATGGGAATGTGTGGTTTGCATTGTGTGTTTTGTCAGATTCTTAGGAATTCAGTGGCCGATCATTAAGCTCAACTTGGACACAGACTTGGAATATTTTATGTGGCAAAATCAACTCTGCAACCCCTTCAGACTAGTGGTGTTTTCTGTTGGCAAACAGAAAATTTCACTTTGCCAGAACATCCCAGAACTTAATTTGACTCCCTTCAAAGGTGTTTTCTTGAGTTTTCATAAGCAGCAGTAAAGAAAAGTTCCCTGACTAGGGAACTTTCCACATATGATCGTGTCTCCTTGCTTTGGCTGTAGCCAAGAGAGGGAAGAAAATCTGATCTAGTTGTTAAATCTCCAGAAGTGTGAATATGCCATTCTGCAAACCCTTCAAAACCCTTGCCTGTGCCTGGGAGCCTTTTCCATCTGACAGGAAACATCTCCTGAAGGAAAGTCAACTTGAAGTGTTTTCTCTCCCACTTGCCACCTTCCAACTTTGGTTGCTGAGAGAAGAGAAAGGCTTTTAACACCATGCAGTGACCCAGCCCTAAGTACAGTTTCCTGGAGTTGATCTAGCTGGGGAGACAGGAGGTCAGCTGCAGGGGGCAGGAAAAGTGAGAGAAACCATGTCAACAGGCTGCTCCCGCCGTGTCTGAGTGCTGAATGATGAGCCTGTGACACGGGAGAAGGAGCCAGGGTGCTCACCTGGAAAATGTTGCAGGAAGCCTGTCATGGATGTTTAAGTGCTGACAAGATGTGTTGGAGATATCCTTGCAGTGCATTTAGGATAAAGGTAACCTTTCCTGTGGGTCCTGCTTCACAAGGGGAGTTGCTGCCCTGGTTCATAGAGTGGGGACAGAAGCAGCTTGATGAGGGGGACTGAAGTAATTTTTCGATATGGAATAGTACTGCTGTACTTTTGTAAGGACTGAAAGGGCAGGGGATGGTGGAGATTTAATTCTGCCATCTTCCCATAATCCATAGGTGTGATCCCAAATCAGGTGAAACCAGCAAAAACACATTTTGCCCAAACAGATTTTGAAGCAAGCTCTGTCTCAGGAACATCTCCAGATCAGTGAATCCTTTGATCCCATATATGACTTCTTTCTGAAAAAAAAATCCATAGGATGAATCAGCTGCCTTACATGTGTGCCTTTCAGCAGTGAATTGTATCCCATGTTACCTCCAGGGATGTTGCAGATGAAGTTGGAAATGGCATTGGGCGAATACCAAGGACTTGTGAGTAGCTCTTGAGGGTAAAGAGTTTGCTTTTGGAATTAGATTTTCTATAGTGAATTGTAATTGTCTTAAGAAATAACGACTTGGTGGGTCTGAGCATGTACTTCCTAATGCCTTGTCAGGGAACACACAGCACCATGGAACAAAAAGTGCCTTGCAAAGAGCTAACCTGCCTAATTCTGGTGTCAGTTTAAATTGCTAAAATGAACTGACTTCCTTGCAGTTTTCCTACTTAGGATATGATAAAGAACAACAGAACCAGATCCTGATCTGCAGCAGATCGTTTTCATTGATCTGTTATCAACACTTCAGTGAGATCAAGGTTAAAAATGGACACTTTCTACTACTTGTTTGAGGGCAGAAATTTGAATCTCTAGTTGTTTCTCTTCCTTTGTTTGTTTCTCACACTGTTAATTGCTCAACTTCTGTCCTTCTGCAAGAGTCAGCTGGGAGAGCTTGGTAATGTTTACCCCTTGAGCCTGACCTTCCAATCTTTGCAAAGTCCAAAGGAGAGGAAAGAGTTTTAACTGAATTTAATTGGGGTCGTCTTTGCCCATCAACCTCTTGCTCCTCAGCACCTGGGGCGTTTGAGCTGGGGCCCCAGTAACTGGTGGAGAGGAGAAGATGTCTCCACGTCAGAGCCGGGCTGCTGTCACTGAGGCTTATGGAGCAGACAGGAGACAGTGCCTGCAGGAAACAAAGATGGTTCCCACCTGTCTAGAGCTAATGAGGATGTTTCTGATGTCAGTAAATGTTTCCTGAGCACAACAAAGAGCCAGGAATCTTTACAACCCACTCCTGAACAACAGGCAAGTACAAGAGGTGGAAGACAGAAGTAAAGGAATTGGGGAATAGGAATGAAGATGAAGCAGGGAGGAATAGGAAGGAAAGGGAGATAATCGAAGAAGGGAAAGAGCTAAAGAAGGAAAAGAGAAAGTAGAACACATGGAAAAGGAGGGAAAATGAGGATGTCTGGATGGAGCACGGAAGAAATTGAGAAATAGGTGGAAGTGTCCTGAGATGAAAGATCCTGAGAGCACATTGGAAATGGACCAGAAGAAAAAGAGCTAAAGGAATATGAAAAAAAGCATCAGCAGGTGGAGAGTAGCGCCTAACCCAACACATCCTTTTCACAAAACAGCTTGAGAAGCCTGAAGTGATGAAGGATAGGACGTAGTCTCTAAGAGGAGTCTTGGATCTAGAGAAGTTAAGGGAAAAGAGGAGGAAAAAGTATTTTTAACATACAGTATTTTTAATCTTACTCTTGAAGTGTTCCTTTGTGTGAGCATCTCCAGGAAAATCCTCAGTCTTGACATAAAGCAAAAGAGAATTATTTTTATGTATTGCACAAACTATGAACATCAACTACTGAGTGCCCAGCTGAGGCAGCAGCTCTCACCTGGGATTTACAGATAGAAGCCAACAGCTGATATAGGAAACTTGTCCAGGAATGTGTAGCACTTCATTAGCTGCAGCAGTAAAATGATGGGTTTATATCTTTTGAAGATGATTCATTCTCACTGCCACTCTCTGTTCTTTTATCCTTTCTCTGCAACAGAATTACTGTTAAAGCACCAAGAAGTCCTGCTCACAGATTGGGGATGTTATTAACCTTTCCCAAGAACTGATTTTATTATTGACCATTTTACATGTGACGACATTGCTTTAAATTCTATGAAAAAATTACCTTGGAAAATTGCTTCTTCCCTTGCTTAGTATCAGATACTACATTTAAAAGTTCTTTTGTGTTTTCTATGTCTGTTGTTTTTAAATTGCATCTCAAGTAGTAGTACTTGGAATAACTGTGCCACACAATGTCCCATCAAGGGTGTCATTTATCTCATTTTAGTCCAAATTTCTCATGATCCTACACCACAGCTCTGCTGTAGGCAGTAAGAGGAGATCAGCAGCTCCAGAGCATCATTGAGCTCATGTTAAAATAGGTGTTAAAGTAGAAATTATTCCTATTAGGAGTCCCCCTGCATGTTAAAAATAGGAAGACACTTAAATCTGCACAAGAAGGACAAATATTTATGTTGGTGCTAAGTAGCAGTTGTCCTTCACGAGTTTAAAAATAAAATGAAAGCAGAGTATTCAATCAAAGTACATCCTGTTGCAGCACTGGGAGCAATGTGTTATGAAACCATGTACAAAAGCTAGAACATTTAAGAAGGGAATTTTAAATTAACTGTGAAGACACATAAAACCAGTTTTATTTTAGTTCTGTATCGAAAATGATGGAATTTTGGTTTTATCAGATACCTGCAAGGTTAGACCGTGCCAGTAGAGCTATGCAGTGCTCCAGTGGTACAGACAGGTCTGCCAATTATCCTGCTCATTTCCCAGCATTTGCCATGGGCCAAGAGCGGGGATGGGAACCCACCAGCTCGTTTCCTGGTCAGGTTTGGTTCTGAGCTAAAAACACATTATTAGTGTTCTATTCCTCACGAAGATGCTGGGCTCCCCTGTGAGATACCAAGGGGCTAGATCCAGTGAGGGCATTCCCTGGAGCTGTGACAGTCACAGGGAACATGCACAGCTGAGCCCTGGGGTGGTCAAAGCCACACGGCCCGAGAGTTTCAGACTCTCAGACTTTCAAACGAAGACTTTGGGGTCTCTCTCCTGCTCAGCCCCCTCTGCTCTGTGCTGCCCTGCCCCTTTTCCCTTGGAGGAAGAGTGTGCTGATGTAAGTGGCCAATGCAGGGAGCCAACAGCGGGGTTGGGAGAGGCTGCAGGAGATTGCCTGCAGCCGGAGAGGACACAATTACTGCACCAACTGTCCGGCCAGGCCAGCCAGGAGACTCCACTTAATGTAATTGAGTGTGAAGGCAGGCTGGAGACACTGCACCCACTGCCTCAGCGCCCTCC
>WEKY01004340.1:9283-66084 GCA_013390045.1 Picathartes gymnocephalus | reverse complement strand
CCCCCCCCCCCCCCCGCCACAATATAGACACTATTGGCTGCTAATTGGCGCCAGTGGCCTGGTGCTAATTGTGCTCATGTCTTGGGCTGAGGACAGGCATGTGAAGGATAAAGGGGTCTGCTGGGAATAGGAGGAGGGGAGAGCCAGGGAGACAGTGGTCATACAAGTTGGAACAGGGCTTTAATTTCATATCAAATATTTAAGTAAGTGAGTGGAGGATCTGTGAACTCTCTTTGTGGTAACCCACAAAAGGCCTTGGGGAATAGCACCCCCCTGCCTCCAGCCCAGCCATGAGCTGTCTGAAGGCCTCTCTTCCTCTTCCTTCTTAGCTTTGTTTAATTAATTGGGAGAATTGCTAACAATCCTTTATTCCTCTTCATACCTTCTCTGCTTTCTGCTATTGCTTCTTCTTCATTCTTTATTCAAAGAATCAGCTTTTCCAAATCCAGGGCCGTCCAATATTTACACGTGGAAATTTTGGCTGAACAGAATGACAGCTAAGGCAGAGATTAGGCTCATTACCCTGAAATTGGAGATGGTCTGCCTTGTACATGGAAAGCCAGGGTGAGCAGAGGGGCCTGTGTGTTGTTGTTCCTTATAAACATCCAGTCAGACTTCTGGAGGTGGAACTTTGCATGCATCAGGTGTCACTAAGACAAATGTTCAGATATTCATTTGGGCCAGGACCACCAGTTCAGATGTGAATTGTACCTGCTTGCTGTCTTGGTTCTAAGATTTTATTCTCAAAAATGGGCAGGGGAAAGGCTGTGCTGTGCTGGAAGCAGAGCCCCTGCAAGGAAGTGACCTGGCTGTGATGGTGTGCTGGTGAAGGGGGAGTTTGGTACATGGGACAATGCTCTTCACTGTACCCAAGGTGAATGATTTTAGTGATGATAAGGTGCACCAGCCTTTGATACATCCTGAGAACAAGCTGGCAATGTTGGGAACTCTGCTGGGAGTTCTCGCTGCCATAATTTGTTTACAAAGTCCAGGTAATAGAAACTTGGATGTGCTTGACTTGGGGATTGAGGTGCAGCCAGTTTCAGCTGAATTCAGATCCCATCTCTCAGATCCAGGTGCTGCATAGGTTTGTCCTGAGCTGAAGGTGGTAGATTTGCAGATCCTCCTTTCAGTGTTTTAAAGTGAAAGTGTCTTGGGTACTTGTGCCTTGATTTTGAAGGACCTGGAGCCTTGTGATGCAGTTTTGTGACTGACTTAAGAGAGTGTGACTGTGGGAAGCACCATCCAGGGGTACAAGCTTATCATGCCTGGGGGTTCCTCTCATCTCAAATAATTCCATGATTGTGAGTTGCATTTGAAAACAAAATCTCCTCATTCCATTGAAAGCAATTATTTTCTTTCTTAGTTTACTGCTAATTTTCTACATGATCCAGGTTTTTATATGGATCATTCCTTTCCAAAGAAGCTGGACGGAAAGGTGTGATCAGGAGAAAGAGAAAGAGCAATGAACAGTGTCTTATTTTTATTAGAAATCACAAGATGTTCATGTCCCCAGTTCCTCCTAAAAATGGACCATAATTGTAAAAATCACTTCGGACTTGCAGTGCTGTACCAAAAAATGCATAAATAACTTTAAACTTGAGCTGTTTTAATTGTGTTACATTTGTCTAGTGTGTAACACAATAATGACTTGTTTGGCCTCAAGGCACTGCTGCTATAAAATGTTCAATATTAAATAATAATTGCAGAAAGTACTTTAATAGGTTCTCTGGGCAGGATGTTCCAAATACATATACATCTCACAGGCCACTGCATTCAGATAACAGTTTCAATCTAAAATTAAATTTTAATATACTGATATCTAGGCAATTTTAAGCTTTTTATAAATTAGCACAATGTGCAGATTCTTAGGTGAAAGGCTTAGGCATCCAAAGTTCTCCGCCTCTTTCTTTCTCTCAAAATGTAATCCCAGAACTGATGTATGAGGCCTTTAAACTCCTTTGACAGCACGTCACTTTTACTAAAGCAGGCACAAAGTGAGTGAAAGCTCTGCAGTGATTTGTTTTAAAACCTAAGTTCCAAATCCCAAGCTCACGAACAATCAGTTCTGTCTTACAATCAAAATATGCCTACCTCTTCCATGCAGACACCAGCTTCTAGAATATGGCATCCTTAGGAGAGCCTGTAAGCTTGGGAGAAAAGCAAACATTGTAGGTCAGGGATATATTGGGCCAGACTTGTACCAGGTACAAAAAGATGCTGTACATGGCTTTCCTTTCTCTGTTCAGCTTTCCTCTTCAAAGGAGTTCATGGCTTGTAAGGGTTCATCAGATGCTTTGCTCAGATGCTGTGGAACTTACTCTAGGGCTGCTGATGTATCCTACAGGGTACAAAATACCTTTAGCTTCAGTTCTGCTTATTAATTGGTTGTTCTCCTCATCCTTCTGGATCTAACTCTGCAGTGCAGTGCTGAGATAGCCAGGCTAGCTCCTAGGAAGCTGAGAAAAAATACGGTGGCCTGGTTGGTGTGAGCCCTTCTGAGACTCTGCTCATGTTCTCTTCTTTCCTTGCTTTTATTGTGGATTTTTGTGCTTCCCTTGAGTCAGCACTGGTGATCTCACAGAGGGGCAGTAAATCAGCTCACTGCTCCAGCTGAAAGCTTAGATATTTTCACTTTTCTTTCTTTTTTACTCTTCTAGTTTTGCTATGCTTGTAAGTCAGAAAGCTGACCTGGTTAGTTGGCAAGTAGTAGGATCACTAGTGCTGATGGAAAGGAAGGCACTGGAACATGTAGTTTGGAGCACTGAAACTGTCCCTTTGTGGTCTTTATTTGGCTTAATCCAGCTATATAAACTTAATGCAACAAATGGAGTTTGTTTAATCAAACGCCCTCTTCTTGACCACATTACGGGGATCATATCACAGAGGGCCATGAGCTCAGTTTGGAGTAGATCTCTCTCATAATCTATTGTAAAACTGAGATTATGGATTAAAGGAGCATAATAATATGCTGGGAGGGATCTCCTTGATGGATCTGAATCAGGAGAGTGTCAATGGCCTGATGGCTCAAGTGCTTCCAGATAGGCATGGACTGGTGCCTTGCTGAGTAGGAATGGACCTGCTGGTATGTGCAAAAGGAGCATCAGCTGAATATCTGTAGAGCTGAGGGGCCTTGGGCAGGGTCTCTGCAGCGCTTCTGTCCTCTGTCAGCTTCCAAGTGTGCAGCACAAGAGACTGAGCCCAGTTCTCTCCCAGATATCATAATCCGCATCTTCAGGCATGGAACTCCTTCTTGGCATTATGCTGGGTCTCTCTTGGACCTTTGCATCTCCCTGTCCTTTAGGAAGAGAGCCTATCCTAGGAGTTTCCTCTAGGTCAGCCTAGGGATGTGTATGGGGCTTATTTGTGTGAGAAAATAGATGGTACATTTGATTGTTCTCTGAACTGGGCAACCAAGGAAAGCTGCCATTCTAATGGAATGCACCAGCAATTGCTTCCTCACTTTAAGTGGGTTACTGCCCCCGAACAAAACTCTTCCAGTCTCTGCTCATCTCAGAGGGCCTGAAATCGGAGCTTGGTTTCTTCTCTGTGTATTGTCTTCAGTAGGTCAGTGCCAAGTGTAGGAAACTGAACCATTCTATCAATTTGGATCTTATTTTTCTTCCTTCAGAGGATTCCTACATTTTATGTTGCAGTATTGCTTTGAAAGGCAACTGTGACAAAAGAATAAAAGCAGGAACCCAGTTCTACTGGTTTAAATTGCAGAATGCTTTGCCATTAAAGCTTCTTCCTCCATCCCATGCACACACTTTAAGTGAACTCATTGGTGCTGAAAGAGATTGATTTGACAGGCTTGATGATTCACACCTTCTGTTCAGCATCCTACTTCAAACCAGCCCAGGCTGAAAGAGGAGAGGTTAACAGCTTTAAAGTAAAGCTGTGATTACTGTAATTCTGATGGGGTAGGAAGTATCTGAATCAAAGACCTCACTCTTGCATTAGGCAGTGGAAGAATTTGCACCTTGTGTGTGATGTTGGTGAGACATTGAACCTAGACCTCAAAATGTGTTGTGGTGTCATGTCTGGTTTCCCTTTTGGACGTGGCAGTTCTCACCAAGCTGCTCAGAGCGTGTGGTGCATCTGGTGATATCCCTGCTGTGAGGGCTTGCTTGCACTGCATTGCCATCAGATCATTTTTACATGGTAAATAGCTATTAATTACAGCTGCTGGTGTGTTAGTGCACAAAAACACTCTCCCTGAAAGCTGGGTAGCCAGCTAGAATGCTAAATATGGGTGTATATTAATGACTGAGGAGCTCATTAGCTACACTTGCAAGGATGGAATGACTGAGGTTTCCTGAGTGTCTCTGCAAACCCATAAAATGAAAATGCATCTCTGTACTCAGAGCAAGGAACAACACAACAAACACAACCCTACATGCAAGGCCACTCAACCGAGCTGACTGATGGACAGTCCCTCCTGACCACGCAGAACATTGGCCCTTCTGAAGGCACACACACAAAGGTTCAATGTGGCACTTACATTCCTCAGTTTCAGCACTGCTTGTGGAAATGCGACTTCACAGAAATTACCCCACGTCTGTGCGCATCAAATCCTGTCCCAGTGTGTCCATCCCTGTACTTCCCACGTGTAGCACATTCTGTCCATCCCTGTACTAGCCACGTGCAGCACATTCTGTCACAGCACACGTAGTTTTGCCTTTCTTCATCAAAATAAAAAAATCCCATTGATTTTTACTTTTCATGCTTCTGTTACCAGCTCCTGCTAACAACTGCCACTGCTGTTTCTTATCAATATTTGATGAGTAGGGTGAGGTGGAATGGAGAAGCCCTGTGAGTTTCTCCTTCTAAATGGTCTCTGTGAGGGTTGAGGTTTTTGTGGCTTATGTTTATTTTCTCTGTGTATTTTACTCTGTTGGTTCAGGTCCTGAAGGTGGCTGCTGCTAAAAGATAGGATAGAAATAGGACATCTCTCTTCCCCCACATGCTGTTCCCTATTCATGCCTTTATCTCTCTGTTTGCCTTCTTGAGTCGGCTCATGGATGATTTTGTGGGCTTTTGAGTTTTTAGATCCTTGATGAAATTCATCAACAGTGGAAGGTCAAGCAACATAATGTAGCCAACATAACTTCTCCTAGCTAGTTTTTCCAAGGCTTTATCCAGTTAAGTGTTCTCAGGAAATGAGCTCCTATTTTTAAAATTATCTTTCAACTCACAGAATTAATGACTGCCCTAGTACCTTACTAAATTGTGCCTAAAAAAAAAGTCACTCCAGAATAGAGTAGCATGCCTTCAGGACATGTCTCTGAGTTGTAACTCTTCATTTATTCTTCGCCTGTCTTAACAAAGAAGCTTCCATAGTACCTGAGAATATTTTCTCTGTTGTGCTTAGGCAGCTATTAAAACTTACTCTGAGGAATTGAGTTTATGTCAAAATAAAGTCAAAGGCTCATTCATTACTGAAATGAGAATTCAGTGCTTTGCTTAAAACAGCATTTCTGCAAATACTTTTCATTCTAAAGAGCTAGTTTGAGTTTACCAGGATGGAGTCCTTGAGGGGCATAACCCAGAGAGCAGTACATGAAAGATGAAACATTATTTCAATGAGCTCTGTGGTAAGTGAGAATATTTGAGAAGCAAACAAGGCTCAGAAAACGCAGCAGAGAGAGTGTAGAAGCCTGGCACACTGTGAATGCTGGGCTCCCAGTGCTGGAGAAAGAGGCTGCCAGCTCTGTAGCCTCTGCATCTGATTTCAGGTTAGTGAGCACAGGCACTCAGGTTGGCAGCTGCAGGATAATCCCAGCAGCTATGATCAGCTGGAATGTGCTGATGGCATCCCACAATATGGGAGACACACCAGCAAACACAGGATGCTGCCAAGGTGTTTCTAGGAACAGCCCCCTTCCCCTTCCCTGAGATTTAGGCTGCAAGGACTCATTGCAGGGAGATGGAGGTTTATCATCAGTGAGGCTGGATGTAGGTGTAGGCATCAGGACCTCATCTGTACTTTCTGGGATTACAACAGGGGAACAACTGAAGGAAGAACTTGCAAGGCTAGAAAAAAAACCCCTTGTTTTTACTGTAGCCATCAATAGCCTTATAGGAGTGACTGGCAAAAGACTTAAAGATCTGCATAAGCCTCATAATCACATGAGGCGAAACATTGGTTAAGGAAACCAATGTATGCTTCTTCAGTTCATGGTAAAAGAAAATAAATCAAGGAAAGATATTTCGTATTAAGCAAAACGCTTTTTGCCTCATTTTATTGTTGTTTTTTCATGTTGGTATGGTATAAAATTTGCAAGTTAAACAAGTCTGGGCTTTTTTGGCAGTTTCATTTCAAATCTAAATACCTGGGGATGTTTTCCAGTTTCATGATTCTGTTCCTGTGGTGGCAAAGTTCAACCTCTCTTTGTTCTGTGCTGTGCGTTGACCATAAAGACCTCTTTCAAAATGAGCATTAGTAGTCACGTGGAGAACAGTGTAGGGATCCAGGTAATTTACTGAAATATCTGCAAACATAGGAGGCAAGAGAAAACATGAGCACATGGCACCAAGAGCCTTCAAATATGTCACCAATGTACTGCAAGACAAGTAAGAAGAGAGAGAGAAGGGCAAAAGCTAGGCAAAGCTCTTGGGATGGCAGCTTTTCCAGGGCAAGGCTTCAGCTTGTCTGATGTGTGCTGTTAAATGCTGCTGGGTAAAGAGAAAGACAGGATTCTGTCTCTCAGAATACAACTCTTGCTAAGTTCCTCAGGGTGACATGAGAATCAGCAACATACAAAATTCTTTGGGTTGTTTTGTTTGTTTGATTTGTTTGGGGAATTTTTATGTTTCTTAGTTTGTTTTTCTTTTTTCTTTTCTTTTCCTGGAGACCACTACTTTTAACTCTCCTCTGTTGCCCTTCTTTTTTGATGATTTCAAGATTACTGGTGTCCAGAATTCACCTCAGGACCATCTGGAGACCCTCTGCTGCAGCATCATTAATCCCATGCAGGACAGGTTGGCCATACTCATTTCACATCTACAGATGTGAACAAATCTAATTATCCATCTCTTCTACAAGTCTTACAGAAAAATTGTAGCTGAGTCCTTTGAATTTAGTGAAAGGACTTAAGAATTTCACAGATTTTGAAGTTTTTTTTGGATTCAGTTTAGGATTCAAAGCTGTTTGTTGGGAGGAGCCTGGAGGCCTTCTCCTTTGAACTTTCCTTGTAGATCTCCTCTAGTGAACGAGTGGTTTTCTTCCTTTATGGTGACTGTGGAGTCTGTGGGCAGTATGAAGTCGGTGAGCAATGCTGGGATCAGGTGTCCATGTGGGATCAGTCACACTGTGATGCCAGCTTAACTTTAGAGTGTTGGTTTAAGTCCTCTATGACAGACTTTGCCCTGTTTTTTGAGCCCAGAGTCTGCTTCAGATAGATACACCAGGTTATTCTTCTCATTAGTCTTGCATCCAACCCTCTTGGGCAGCACATGCAAAGGTTGGTGTGGGCACCACAGAAACCTCTGCCCTCATTCTGTCCTTGGGCACCATGTCCAGAGTCCATTCCCATTGACAAAGCAATCCAGTTCTGTCTTCCAAATGGTTTAGCAAACCACATCCTTTCTGTAAGAGAAAAATGATCTCTCTTCATTTGTAATATCTTTCCTAAAATGTGCTGTACAATCATGTCTCTAAAATATATGAGGCGATACAGCAACTATATTGAAAAATAGCACATACTTGGCCAGTTTTGCTAATAAGTAAAATATACAGGTCTGAATATGACAACTGTATGTGTTGAAATATATTGAAAACATATTTGGATCATTCCACATAGACTGAAATATTGAAAACTGGCCAAATCTGTAAAAAATTTAAGTCTATGTTTTATATATTATATATTTAAAAATCATTTTCACAAGTAGATAGCAAGGAACTTTGCTGCGAAGATGTGGGAAATACTAACCAGGTTTTATTTTTTCCTGATGGGAACCAGTGATCATGAATGCTGTGTCATTACAGACACTGTGGTAAGAATTAACCTGGCTGCTGGCTCATAATTTGTGTGCTGGGCTCAGCACAGGGGTCCATTGATCTTAATATAGACCACTCAGGAACGGGGAATTTCAAGAGCAACGGCTCCCTTGGCATTGCTGGTGCTGATTTAAGTCCGAGCATTTCTTCCTCTGCAGTCTCTTTGGATTAGCCTGGGAATGGACGGGAGAGTGGGAGTGAGAGCGGTTGTGACAGCTCTTAGATGGAGGAGCTTGTAATTTCTAGAGAAATCAGAAATTTCTGGAGGCTGAGGATTCAAACAGTGGTATGACCCCACAGACAATGCAATTGCCTATGCCTTTGCGTGAAAACAAGGATCTCCGTTTATTGTTACCTCCTGCTGACATTCCTAAGCATTCTCTAGGTAAGTCTAGAGATACCTGGGTGCCCTGGATCATCTGGGAAGTGCCCTTTTGCAGCATGACACAGAGTTACCTTTTGAGTTTTCTGCGTGCATTGTTATACCTCTGAAAGGTGTGTGGGGCAGGAGACCCTGGTGTTTCGCCATGTAGGATCCAGGGCTTTCTCTCCCTGCATGTTGTAGCAGCAGTGAGATCCCCAGTGGAGATGGAAGCCTTTGGATGTGCATGTGGTTGGGGTTGGGATGGTCTGCGTTGCTGATGGACCTGTTACGTGTTGCCAGGGAATGTATTTCTGGTGACGGCAATTGAAGACAAATTATAGTCCTCACTAAGTTAGAGATGAGTGTTTTAGAGAAGGTAAAAAGGCCCTTTGAAGACCTGTGAGGAGATCTGGTTCTGTTTGAGAGTTGGTTGGTAGAACCAGCAAGGGCGTGGCTTCCTCATCCAAGGTTAGATGAGGTCAGCAGCTGAGGCAGGAGATCTCACTCAGAGAGCAGCTTTTAAAGCAAGACCTTCCGGCCTGATTTGGAGTTGAACAGAATTTTCTTTGATTCTTAAAATTGTCCAGTTTCTCTGTTGGGAAAAAGCATTTAAGCCAATTTGGGGTCCTAAATTGGGCTCACTGTGTGAATGAATCATCGCTGTCTCAAGCAGGAATCATGGATCCTGTGATGCTGTTGACGAAGTGAATGTACTTATGCCAACTACACAACACAAAGTTTGTGCAAACATTTATTTGCATGCAGGAAGTTGGAGAGAGACCAGCCCCAGACAAAACTGAAAATCAGGTATATCAGGAGTCCTGTCATGAGATGACTGAGGAGGAATGTCAAAATGGGAATCATGGTTGTTTTACACTTCTGAGATCCCTTGTGCCCTGGAGATGAGCTGCTCCGAGTGGTGCCCTTGTGCTCCGAACAGCATCAGCCTGCTGAGAGCTGCAACACCTCAACATCCCTAATGAAAACAAGGAGCAAACCAGAATTCTCCTGAAAAATAAACAACCCCACTTCCATGACCTCTTCTTGACCTCCCAATGAGGTGCTAATTACTAGAGGATTAGCACCTCTTCTGTATCACAATGCACTCAGCCAAGGAGCAGGAGGTGACAACACTCAGCACGAAATGCAAATCCAGAAGAATTAGTCCAAGGGCAAGAGACAAGTCCCAAAGTTAAGAACAGAGAAACCTTCTCCATTGTGAGTTCAACCTGTTGTCAGAGACACGTGCTAAGTTACTGCCTTTTGGAGGAGTTAGGCAGGAATGGAATCTTTTTTCCCCCCATCACAGTAGGCAAATATGCAGCTTTTCTTAATTTGACTTCACAGTTCAATAGAGATAATTTTTTCAGTGTGGCTGCAATGATAGCAATATGAAAAAGGGCTTATTAAAAATTAATTGCACCAGAAGTATCTCTATGTATCTGTGTCTGTGTTGAAACATCATCCCCGTTGCACCACATTCAGTGGCTAACTGATAAGCTGGAATGAAAACTATAGGAATTAGTGCTTGCAAAGGAAGCCTGCAGAGATGTGTGTGATCTGTCCTGTTGGGCTGTATGAAATGATCTCACAAGCTTCAGAGCCTGTATTTGTCACATCGAATGGATAAAGTCTTTCTGTAGTGCCTACTGTGGTCTTTATGTGGGGATTTTTTCCTCTTTGGTCCTGTATGAGATAGGAAATAAATTGCTCTGGTATAAGTGCATGAGGCTTTGTGTTGGTGTTTTTGTTTTTGGTAGGAAGTATTTATTGTAAAAGGAAGTGACTTAAGCTGTTTCCAAACACCAAAAGGAACTTTGGCCTAGGGAAAGAATTTTTGAGGTGTGGAACAGCCCAGTCTGGTGGCCAAGGAGGCCACCTGGAAGGTGTGAAATCAAAGTCTTTGCTGACAAGTACTGGGTGAGACTGGAGCAGACAAGCAAAATCCTCCTTGGGACCAAACTGGCACAACTGCCCCTAAAATAGGTAGCAGCCCAGGACTTTCCTGGGGGAGAGACGACAATCTCTAAATCAGAGTCTCTTCAAGCTCAAGAACCTTTCCTGGGCAGCAGCTCACAGCTATTCTGCATTTTGGTTTTTTTTCTTGAGTGGAAGTTCACTCATGAACCTGAGAATGCCGCTCTCATTACATTTTTTCCAGTGATGTTTCATTCTTGGAAAGGGGAAAGTTTCTGGTTTGGATAATTGAATTTTCCAATAGAAGGTCTCATCAATAAATTCCTGACCATCTCTTCACTGACCAGCTGTTTTGTCTCCGTGCACTTTCTCAGTTTTCTTAGATGCGAACATGAGCTGCTTATACAGCAGCCTAGAGAGCTCCCTTTGGATGAGACATCCTCCTCAGTAGTTAAACCATTTCAAGCTGTACTTTTTGGTCCTGGCCTTGTTCATGGCAGTTTCTTTTGCTCTTCTTTTCCATGGATGCAAATCTCAGTGTCTCAGTTGACTCTGGCACTGCTGCTTGTGCTAACCATGGCTGAGGAGCTGGGATTGTACCTCCTGGCTTCAGGGGCTGTGGCAGACACGCTGCCTCGTGTCATTTCCTGTTTGCAGAATTACCTTAAGGGCTTTCAGATGGGCCAAGAGACTCCTGTCTACATTGTTCTTCTGCAAAGGATATGTGTGGTATGGGGCCCAGGTGACACAATCAGGATCTCCTCAGTGTAGTGTTTGAGTGGGGCCTTGGAAAAATAACCAGATTACTATCTCCAACTTATCCTAAACATGCCTGCCTCCTTTTACAGTTTTTTTTACACAGTATTGTTGCCAGGATGGATTTATGCTGGGCCATTTCCCACTCCAGCTGCGTCATTACAATCATTGTCATGAGAACACAAAAGCAGAGACTGAATGCCCTGTGCCTTCCGAAGAATATATTTGTCCCATTGCACTGTTGTGACCTTCGGGGTGCCATGTGCTGGTGGCTACTAAAGCAAAGACTTCCTGATGCTTGATTACCAGAGATCCTCAAAGGCCAGAGTGACTCCTTGCTGTCTCAAATAGCCTGGCTTGAGTATGTAAATTTGCCAAGTGAAGGACAATTCCTAGAGGACAGGAGTGGAGTCACGTGCCCGGAGTTTGGCCCTAAGGAGGTGTTTCTGTGGGGTTTTGGTGGCCACACCCTCGGCCATGCACAGACGCTCTCTCTCCACCAGAAGGCGCTGTCGGACAGGGCACGGCCCGGGCGTGCCACCACGCACCGGCGTGACATCACCAGAGTCACCTCCCAGTGCCTCAGTTTCCCCATCTCCCAGTGTTCTGAGAAATGGTGACCAGTGTGACACTGAGCAACTGGATGTTATTAAGCCACCAAACAAGTTGGTCAAACCACATCTGTGCTTTAGGAGTCCGAGATCAAACCAGATGCCTTCAGGCTCCTCTGCATGACACAGAGCCACAGAAGGTGAAGAAACTGTTCCTTCATTATTTCATTGGTTTCCCATTGTTCTGTGCCCTGCTCTGATCTTCAACCTCCTGGAACATTTTGCCATGGGGCCTGAGGGAAAACAAGTGCTTGTGCTAATTTTACAAGCTGCCATGGCTGCAGCAAACAGCATGTGGGGTCAGGGCAGGGCCTTCCTCAGACACACAGCCTGGCACAGCAGCCTCATTGCCAGCCCCAGCTGGCAGTTCGATGCCAGCCAGAGAGCTCTTTTTGCAGTACTGATTAGACAATCTGCTGATTGATCGTGTGGGGGATCTAACAGCAATCAGGCTTCCTCCATAGTCTTCTGATGCTGAGATGGGCTTGGTGCTTCTCTGGGTCTCATAAGCATCTCCTCAGACAGGCCTTTTCCTTCCATTTGCTTTGTTTGCAAAGCTCTGTGTGGTAGAAAGTGGTTTTCTCTACTGTCCATAGAATGATCAAAGCAATTTTTTGAGAAGAGTCCCAGTTCCTACCGGAATACTCTGCTTTGCGGGAGCAATGCGTGATTACCCACCAGCCTGTCCACCCAGCTACAGCCCGAGTGATGTCTGTGTTCATAAAGAGGGAAATAATTCCATGCCTAGAGTCCACTCTGAGGCTCAAATAAAGAAACAAGCTTTAGATCCATGTCTTGTGTTCAGTCATGCAATGGACAGGGACAATCTGATACCTTGTGCTTATCATCTCTGCAGTTCCTGGCTGTCAGCAGCTGCTTATTGCTGGTATCATGTGCAGCAGAACCAGTGATTTCAGTAAGTGAGACAAACACAGAATTCTCCCTTAGCATCTCTAGCTCCACCAATCTCATCTTTTCCTTCCAGCTCTCGGGTACATTAAATGGTTTGTCCTAATGAAGCTCCCTGATCTTAAAATCACTCCACTCACAATGACCTCCTGTGGCAGCAGATAATATTTAAAAGGCTTATGTGCCTGCAGAGGCTCCTTGTCTCTCTTTTGGGTTAATAGTTAAAAATTCATGGTTGTTTTTCAAAACCTAAATTGCTTTACTCTCTGCAAATGATTCCCCTTTCAATTCAAAATCAAACCTTTGTCTAGACTCAGCAGACTCTTGGCTAATAGCTCTGGCAGGCAAAGATACCAAGAGTTTATCAAGATATTCACTTTCTACCCCAAACTCAGCTCAATTTCAGGAGGTGGTTTTTGTTTTCTTTTTTTTCAGTGGCAGAAGAGTGTTTAGCTAATTGGGTTAAGGAGCCTTAGATGTTCCTTGGCTCTCCGCAGAGTGTTTCTTTTTTAGCAGTGCCAATTTCCTTAACAAATGTATTTCATTGTGTGGTGCATTTGATCCTCATATCCGGAACTGTGTGTGAATCCTGAACCACCCCTGAGCTGCCTTTCCAGCTGCCATGGTACTGACTGCACAAGGCTCCACTGACTTAGAAAGTTACCTCAGAATTCAGAGGCCTACTTCTAAATAAATGAGAATATAAATAAAGATAAAACAATGCAGCTCCTTCAGGTCCATGTGTGATTTCCCCCGTGGAGCTGCTCCCGTGACTCTGTCTGTCACCCTCAGTGGGTCTGTGCAGAGGTTTTCATGAAGTCCCCTCTCAGGTGTTTGACAGTTGTCTGTAGAGAACGACCTTTCCCTTTTCTCAGGATTCAGAGGAAGCTGAGCAGTGATTTGAAAATTATGATCAGAAAATTTGAGGCTTCTGCAGTCAAATTTTGAGCTGCGGAAACACATCAAGGTGTCAGGCTGGGAGTTTGGAAAGCCTGGCTGTGGAGGTCAGCAATGCTATGCCTGGGCAGAAAATGTTTATCGTGTAGAACTTGGCTAAGACTGTTTTATTAAAAGAACAGCTCTTGTCTGAGATTTTGTATCAGTGTTTATAGAGTCTGCCTCTCATGGGTAGAGCCACTTGGTACCTAAAGGAGACTTAGAGGGCAAGCTCAAGTCCCATTTAGTTTAAAACTCTTCTATTATTGCATCTCCTCAGCAGACTTACTGTGAACTACTCAAATATTCAGAGTCCAATTGCCTTATTACTAAATCCCTGCTACAAGTAGTACCAGAAAGACTTGAAGTATTACATGCACTTGAAATCTCATTTATTTTCCTGTCAGAACAGTATAAAGGAACTTTAGTGGAAATGTGAAACAAACTTTCAGTCCTAGTTGTAGTCCTGGGTTGTTTATAAAGGTTTGATTACCCAGTGTGGTGTTCTCACATGAGGAGATCTCCACTGTAACTGCAAATGCTGTGCAGCCTTAATCTGGCCACAGCTGCTTGTACTACTGCAAGAGTAAATAAAATAATACTTAGAATGGATAAATATTTTATTTGCATGCTGGAGCATCTTAAAACTCTGTTTTTCAGCCCACCCAAGGTGAAAATAAATACTGGGAAGCTGAAGGAAAGGAAAAAAGTGAATCACTGTCACAAACCATTTTAGAGCTGAGGCTGCTTTCTGGCTTTTTGGCAATCCTTCCTCCCAGGGCACTGTAAGTCTAAGCATCGTTATTTCATGTGAATGATCCATGCTACTGGGAAAAAAGAGGACTAGCTTTGGGTAGAACACCTACTTTCTATGATTTTCTTTCAGGATTAAAGTGTGCAACTTTCTCCTGATTACGGATAATAATTATGGCTAGAACTACCCACACGTAAAAATATGCAATCCTAGATCAAATGACAGAAATGGCAAGTGGAGTTCTTCACTGGCTTGACTGGAATGAACTCAAATGTTAACTTCACAAGTATTCAGTTTACAGGCTCCAAAGAGACCCACTGTATCCTTACTCTATTTTTTCCCCAATTTTTTGCATTTATTTAAAAGGCTGTTGGAGAAGCAAGGCTTCACAGGGCATTGCTGTCAGCACAGGTGAAGGAAACAAGCAGCACTTTCCTGGTGCCTGTAGCACCTCCTTTCCCCAGGTGCAGAGCATTAGTTATCAGAGCTCACAGCTTCACAGGATCAGGAGCAGGAGGCAGCTCATCCTGTGTCCTGGCTGAGTGCTCCTGCTGTGACCTGGAGCAGCTCCAGCAGGTGGTAAAGGGCTTCTGCACCATCTTGATTTCCAGGCATTTACTAATCCCTGGAAATGCAGAAAAGCTTCTTTCCAGGCTGCAAGAGGTTTATGTGATGTGGAGGTAAGTGCTGGGATTCAGTACTACCCAAGAGTTACCCTTTTGGGAGAACTCTCCCACAGGCTTGTTGGGATTCTTGGAACAGCTCTTGTGCATCACAGAGAAGGGATGGGAATGGTACTGGGACCACAAAGCCTAAAGGTTTGTCTTCACTGCAGTATTAGCTCACACCTTGTGTGCTGCCCCCAGCACAGACTCCACTCACACAGGAGAAGTCCACACAGTGCTGTTATTCAAAGAGTTGGATCCAGGAGGAGTTGCTGATGTTTGGCTAATGCACTTCCAGCCACTAACACCTCCCCTGTAATCTTAACTCAAGGGCACTCCATTTGAGCCCTTCCTCTTTGAGTGGGATGGAAAATTCTCCAGTGGGTGACTGGAAAGGAATCAGTGGCGCAGCTCAGCAGTGCCCAGAGTTGGTGTGTGTCATGCAAGAAAATTTCAGATTCAGTAGCTGGAATGTTATTAGGTGATGTAACTGGTCAAACTTATGGCTCAAGGGTACGAATCTGAGGATTAGCTAATTAACTGTGCCATGCAGCTGAGGTACTCCTTTAAAAATCTTCTTTGAACTCAGAAGTGATGCACAGTGAAAACGTCGCAGCTCTTTTAAAAGGCATGTTCTTTGGATGATGAATAGATGTACAAGAAAGAATCTCCCATTACATGGGGTTTGTAAGATGTGGTAGTGGTCTGGGTGTCATCCACATCTAATTGTAGGATGGAGTTGAACTCAGTGTGATAAACTTGCTGGGAGAAGTGTGGAGTAGAGGAGTGGGAGTCCCAGGGTGGAGATGCTGCTAACACCCAGCAATAACCGGTTACCCCGCTTGGCAAACCCCCATGTTGGTCTAGGTAAATGGAAATGACTTCATTATTTGTTTGTCCCTTGTCCTAGTGCCTTTTATTTTTAAGCCTGCATAACGCAAACCACAGCCCCTGGGGAGCTTAACGAGGGTCTAAGTGGCACCACCGTTCCCTGCTAACAATGGGCTTTTGTTGTTCACACTTTCCCTATCAGAGTGTCCCGGAGGGACGTCCTTGCTTAGGAGACTATATTGTGATGTTATGACCTCAGAGAGGGGTGGAAGAGGAAGGGAGGGTTCAGGTGTATCTTTAACTTACTTGAATAACTTTCTTCTAGCTGTGTTTTCTTCCCACCAGGATCTTTAATGACTGCTCCGAGGGGGCTGGCTCTGAGCTATAAATACAGGCGCGTTATCACCCGGCTGTATTGTGTGCGAGCGCTAATTTCTGTGCTGGGCTTGAACTTGTTGACTTCTGCGGTCGCTGTCAGGAAATGTTGGGTGGGAAAGGATTAAAGAGCCTATTGATGTGACTCGGAATCTCGGGCCAGGAAGGCTGCTTGTATCATCTTAGATCTAGAGACTGTGGTGTTGATGCCCAGCCTGGGTTTTTTTTTATAGAGTCGCTTTAGTCAGCTCCCTGTTCCTCCCTCCCACCTCCCCCATGGCGAGCACACTGACTCCGGCACTCCAGGCTGGAGTCTCCAAGGAGGAAGTAGACCCTGTAGGCAAATTTCCTGGTATTATGCCATTTTAACAACCTCTCTCTTGATTTAGGTGTTGCAGGCTGGCTAAGAATATTCCTTGACACTTGAAAGGGACCTTTATTGTTTTCTTAATTTGTGAAGAATTACCTTTTTTTTTTTTTTTTTTTTTTGTCTCTGCAAACTTTTCTTTGTAGGGTCAGACTGGAGCCATGTTATTGTTGTTAAATTTAGATCTGAGACTATATTAAGTCCTCTGGCAGTCTGCCCCAGCGCTTTCACTTCTTAAAACAGGAAGGCAGGCCTTGGCCTACTTGTGCTCATGTACTTAAAAAGGGTGAGAAGACGACTTTTTACACTGCTGGGAAATAAACATAAAACTGCACGGTGTATATACAACCACTGTCCTAGTGGAGCCAAGAGACAATTTCAAAGGTTGAAACTCTTTAAGCCTCATGTTCTTGAACAGGAATTAGGTACATAAGTGCCTTTTTGGGAAGTGGGTTCCCAAAACAATTCTGGCACATGAAAAAACTCTTGTTCTGTGTGGTGTAGAGGGGAGCAGATCCAGCAGTGTTGGCTGTAGGGATGTAATGGAGGGAGCCTTTGGCCCAGCGGGGTTGGTTCCCAGGGCTTGCAGCTCCTGCCTGCATTTGGGGAAGAGCCCTTCCAAAGCCTTGTGCAGAGTCTCTTTGGAAAGGCTGGTGCCTAAAATGTAACCTCCTAAATTATGTTTGTGCATCTCAGAGAAGGAAACCTGGCTTCTAAGATTCCCAAGATTCCTGTGGAAGGCAGAGGGGAGGAATGCTCAACACTTCAGGAGTAATGACTAACTCAGATTGTGAAGTCTGGCTCTGTAATGTCTGGCATCTGGGTTTGGAAACTGCCGCTCAGCATTCAGTGTGAAACCAGATTGGTATATCTGTCCATGTTTGCAAAGAGCAACATGAAATATTAGTCCCTAAACCAAAAAATGATGGGAAAGGGAGAAAGCATTGACTACATTAATAACTTTAAATTTCCCTGTTTAATTTTAATCTTTCTCAGCATTTTTGAGCACACTTGATTGACTCCTGCTTTTATAGGGACGGTCCAGCCAGAAGGAGAGGCAATATTGCAGCACCTGCAGTTTGTTCTTTTATCAAACTGTGGCTGAATGCACACAGATGGTTCTGAGGGCTGGAGGGCTGTGCTCCCCTCGAGTTTTGACTCTTTCCCTGTGCCATTTCTGTAGCTAATCCTTCCTATCAGCAGACAGCTAGGAGCCAGCAGCCCATTGAAAAGGGAACCAGACTGAGGACAGGCTGCTGAGAGGAGTAGAAAAACTGTTCCTTTGAGGACTCTATAGATTTTATTTTTTTTCCCCGTGTAAAAGCATTCTTATTCTGATATATATATGATGGGGATAGGGGGCCACAAACTGCGATAAAAATACCTCTGAGCTTCACCAAGGCTCTTTCTACCTTTTCATAATTCAGGAGTCTGTCAATCAGAGCCAAAGGAGAGGAGGATGTGTGAGGCTGTGTGGGAGGGCTGGGGGCAGCAGAGACAGCAAATACACTGTCCTTCAGACTGCTGCCAGTCCTGATTCTCAGGATATCACTGCAAATGGACTTGCAAGAGCAAGTGACTCCCTCTGTGGGAATTAAAATACATTCTTGAATTCATGGTAGGTGCAGGCTGCTCTTGGAAGGGTTCAGGTGCTGCCTGTGGGTACCAGTTCAATGCAGGGGCTGGGCACTGTGTGTTCAGGGACACACCTGTGCATGTGCAGGATTCAGTAATTTGCTTTATTATCAGAGAAGAGCTCAGCATGAGCTTCTGCAGCACATGGAAAAACTTGCTCAGATAAGGATTGTCTTTTACTGCCTATCTTTGAAGCTGGCTGCACAAAACTGAAATTGAAAGCTCTTGGGCCCCACCTCTTTAACAGTATCTCAGCTCTTCCAGTGTTATGTCAGGTGAAACACAGAAGAGGAAGAATTCCTGAAAGTGGGCCGTCAGTTCAGGCAAACGATGTTTAAGCAGGCCAAAGCTTAGTGAGCAGGCAGCAAGGTCTGAAGGATTGCTGGAATTTTTCAGTAATAGTGAAACTTTAAACAGAAAGAAGCTCAAGGCTTGGGCTAAAATACCATTCCTTCTCTTCTAGGAAAGTTTATAGCAAGGGATAATGTGGAAAGATACTTTTAAATTTATGTTTTCCCATTTTCCAAAGGAAAACCTTATAATGTTGCTCAGTCTGATTGGTTTTGCTTTTGTGTTCGTGTTGTTTTGTTTTTTCCCCTTCAAATCAATGCATCATTTCTTAGTTTCAAGCAATTCTTCACCTGAAAAGAAAACTTCAGTGCCAGAGCTGGGAGTTTTTTCCTTGGGACCAGTCCTGCCTGCTCTTATCTTCTGGCTCCTGCAGCAGAACCAACGATAAGCCAGGACTCTGAATTCTTTCTTTGCACAATTTCCCTGACAAACACTTAGATAAGCAACAAGAAAACCTGAAAGAGTGTAAAAGGCTTAGGCTTTCTCATCCTCTGAATCTTCAGAGAGATAAATTCAGGATTGTTTTAGCTGGGCTAATTTTGGAATTGTATTACTCAGGGAGGCTGCAGGGAGAGGTGACTGGGTAGAAAGGTTATTTCTGTTTGTCGCAGGATCTAAATTCCCCAGATCCATTTTCTAAGGATTTTCTTCTTTATCTTTCGTTTCTCCTGGCCCTAAACTCCCCTACTGCCTAACTGGGTGCTGCCTTCTGTCTCAGCACCGTGGGATGCTCTGGAATGACATGCAACCTGTGGTACTGTCATTATCTTGGCCTGAAGCCTGCAAGCTTGGGATGCAGAGCAGTCAGTTATTTCGTGCCTTCCTTCCAGAGACAGGAGAGCTGGAATCTGTAATCAGTCTTTTCTGGTGCCTCTTGGATCCTCTTAATGTGGGGCTTCCTTGTTTGCCCCATGGCCTGTTCCTGTGTTGTCTGAGCACACAGCACACTCCTCACAGCACCGGTGTCTCTCCCACTGTACACTGCTCTTAAAGCCCAGTTTTTGCCTCAGCTCCTTTGCTGTTTGTGTGTCACTCCCCTGACAGGACCATGGCACTTTGTTGCAGTTTGCAGAGCAAGGTGTTGCAATTTCATGGTTGTGTTGGTGTCCAAACAAACTATAAATGAATTGCTTTTGGAGCCAGGTCTGTGGATGTTGCCTGAGCAAATAGGCTCTGACTCTGTCTGCTGGAGCACACCTGTCTCCTCAAACACAGGGGTTTGCTCTCCGTGGAGCCCTGGGGCCTTATCTGTGTCCCTTCCCCGGAAGAGCCAGGTGTCTCCTGGCTGCAGAGTCTTTACAGCCCCGCCGCATCCCTGGGCAGGCACCAGGCCCCGTTATCAGCGTGGGGCTGGCCCGTTCCGCAGAGGAAGGAAGGTAAAGTCACAGATACTGAGACGCAGGAGAAAAGCCCAGATCAGTGGACAAGATGTCTGAGGCATATGATGCTTATCTGCTGCAGTGGGTGGAGGAGGAAAGGGCATCCCTTATCTCTTCTCTAGTTCCCAGCCCGCTCTGGCTGCTTAAGGAGGCTCACTGGAGTCTTCGCACATTCCTGTACCTTTGAGTTCCTGCTGGACAGGAAACGGCTGCTGCTCCAACACCCATTACATCTCAGCTGGTAGTGTCATTTACAGTCGGATTCCCAGGATCCCAAAGGGTTTGGGGTGGAGTGGGTGGGAGTGGGGTGGAGGGGCTGCTTGGTCAGTGAAAATACCTCCCTGGGAAAACAACAAAAACATTGAAACTTGCCTAATTTCTTGAGCAGTTGGTGAAGCTGGCCTGCGATACCGAGGCAATTCAGGAAGTCAAAGTGACCCTTTGGAAAGAATTGGAAGGTTACAATGCATATAAGGCTTAAATAGTACAGCAAGGTAATCACTGTTCAACATTACAGGATGGGACTGACCATTCCATTATTATTCTATATCTGAAAGAAACTTGGAAATACAGCATTTATAGGGGAGATTTCTATTTGTGCAGATGCTCATGTGCAGCCATTTGGGTTTGGGTATAGAAAGCTGCAGAATTAATGAAAACAGAGATACAGGTGCTACTTGCAGTGAGAGAACTCAACATGGCTTGTGGTCTCTGAGGTCTGACATTTAGGCATTTTGAAAAGTGAAACTCTTGACCTTAAAGGGATCTTAAAGCTCATCCCATTCCACCCCCCTGCCATGGCAGAGACACCTTCCAGTATCCCAGGTTGCTCCAAGCCCTTTCCAGTCTGGCTTTGAGCACTTTCAGGGGTGGAGAAGTCACAGCTTCTCTGTGCCAGGGTTTGTTCTCCACGTCTCTTGGTTTGTGTGTGCATTGTTCAGTCTGAGTTGGCAGAGCCAGGATGTGATAACTTGTGTTTTGACATCATTATCATATTTTTAAAATTTCATTTCTTTTGAATCTGTTCTGGAGGACTTCATAGATAAAGACATTAGTACAACTTGTGCAGTGCTACCTTCTGCCTGCTGCCACCTAAACCTGTTAGAGGCTGATCACCAACCCAGTACTAGTGCACAGCTACAATCCCACTGAGATATTTAATTTGGTATGAATGTGGGGAACAGGCTGTCCAGATCTATCTCCACTGGTGGTCTTCAACAAATCTGCCACTGCTGTTCCTCTGTTTCCACTGGTGTCCTTTGCACCTCGCTGTGGGTTTATGAAATATCCAGAACTTTGTTATGAAACAGTTTCATTGTAGTTGCCATTTAGATGAGTAAAAATTCTAAACAAAAGTTGTAGAGGGAGACAGATACAAATCCTGTGAACTTCTGTAATTGGATGCCTGGATCTGTCTATCAGGGAAAACCTTGCCTATCTCTGAGGGAGATTGGCATCTCTGTGTTGTTCATCCTGCAAGTGGATACAATTAACATTCTATTGCACGGGTGCCCTCCAGGTGACCTTGGTGAGGTTCCAGTGCTGGACTCGACTGTCTATTGTCTGACATTGGTTTACATCTTCAAATAGGTCCTTCCTTCCTGTGCTCAGGAGAAACTACTGGGGTCAAGTGTGTGGCTCCTCCTTCTTGTTGGCGTCTTGGTCTTCGTGGAAATTCCAAAATGACACAGAATTCCTTTTCCAGGCCCATTTTCTTACCTTAGTTCCTTAATATCTATTGCTGACCTCTCTCACACCTACCTTCTGTCACATCCATTACTTGATTGACACCTTGTCAGAACATGATTTTGGCCAGTCTCACTTCTCCCAGTGTTGGGTAAGCCTGGATTCAGGTCTATAGGGAAGGTAAAGGATTCAAAAGAATCTTCAAAGAGAGGTGGCATGTGAACAACCCAGTCAGTGCAGCTGTCAGTGTTTGTGTGTGTGTGTGTGTCAACAGAGAGAGCTCTTTGGATGAGCATCTTTTCCACGCTCTTTTGTGCATAAGTGCTCTTTTTCTTTAGAGGAAATTGCTAGAGGGAGATGGCAAAGAGGTGGGAGTATAAATGAAGAACAAAATCCTGCCTTCATTTATGTGCCTGTTCTTGCCTTGATGTTGTTACCTGGATATTGCAGACTGTAGTCAGGGCCTGCCATTAGGGTACTGAAAGTACCAGATGCATTGGAAAAAAAAGAATTCTATCAAAATTACCCTCAAAGAAAAATTAATCTTATTCAAAATGAACATTTTTCTAGAAGGTATCTCTTTCCTTCAAAAATTGTTGTCTCTGTGGGAAAGCAACTTTGAAAGCATGGAGTAAAATCTTCAGGCTTTCAGTTTGGGGTTTCCCACTCCCCAGTTGACCGTATTGTGTAGCTTTTGTGATGTGTGTCATTTTTGCAACTCTCTCCCCAAGAAAGTGCATCTCTTCTTCTGGATGGTGACTCTGCACTCCATTGTACCTGTGGCACATGAGGTTTTGTGGAATACAGTTTGCCCAGCTGTTCTGCCCCTGTGTCTGTGTTCAGATAACAATTTTCCTGTGACGTCTGTCCCTGGTGCTGCCCCACCCTGTGCATTCCCAGTGTCCCTGTGCCCCTGGAGCAGCACTTGGCTCTGCTGGGCCTGCACAGGTTGTTCCCTCAGCCCCTGGATGAACAGCTCTGCTTCACAGCTCCTCTGATGAGGGCGAGTTGTGCTCTGGTCTTTCCAAGTGAGGCAGTAGTACAATTCCCTTTTTTCCCTTGCTGCTTGTTTGCATGATAGAAGGGGAACTGAATGTTTTGGGGGTCCTGTACTTCCCTGTTCAAACAGGCATTGAATGGGCACAATGGTTTGGGAATTGCTGTTGGAGGCAGGAATAGAGTCCCCTGCCTGGGCTGAGGGTAATTACTACTGTACTTTGGACTGAACTGAATGAATGGGTTGCCTAAATGCCCCTCTTAACCACTCGTCACTCCTAAGACGTTTTCATTTTAGAGACCCAACATTTCATTCTAATTGACAAAGTTTCAATGGCAGACTCCAAACCAGAAGCAAAGCAGGGAAAATGCAGGAGGCTCTGGAGGTCATTCATTATCAGAGGGTCTGGACATCGCTCATCTGGAAAGAATTCAAAATTTGCCATATGTTTCTTTTGTAAAATGTTTGTAATGATATAACACAAATATATAAATATTGGAAAATTGGCTAATTTCCATGGTATTTAAAATATATTATGTTGTACCTTATAAGCTAAATTGCAAGGAAACTGGCCAATTTTCTAAATTATTTTTAAAATCTTTAGTGCATTTTGATATACACATACCATAGTATGTCTAATAAATATATATTTATGCAATATGGTTAAGGAAATACGTACCTCTAAATGTGTGTATGTATTGTATATGTGTATATATAAATGGAATATATATTGTTTTTCCTTTTGAGTTCCTTTATTTATTCTCTTAACACACAGCTGACCCTCCAGATGCATGCCAGAAATCCAGGGTTGTTTAGCTGTAAATGATGATGTTCATAATGTAAGTAAAAAAACCCTGAATTTTAAAATTAAAAGTCATTACTGATGTGGGCTGGAAGCAGCAGAGCTCTGCTGGTGCATGTCCTGGGCCATGTAGATTTGTCACTTCCCAGCTTTTTAAATATGATTTCTTGAGGTTTAAGAAGTAGAATATTAATCTTCAGGCTTTTGGAGACCCGTCTGTCAAAGAAAAGTATTAAGTTGTGCCTCCCAGTTGTGTTTCTCTTTTGTGCCTCTGCCCCTCCTGCCAGCTCTCCAGTTCTGAGGAGACTCCAGTGGTTTTCTGAACAACTCCAACAGTAGAAAACTGCTGTTCAGAGAGAGGTTTGAGCAAAGGCTGATAGAGCCAAGGTAGTGTTGGGATCAAGGGAGAGACTTTCTTCTCCAAAACATGGAGGAATTGACAGGCTGATCCTATCCTGCCAACATAAGGGCTTTTGAGAACTAAATTATTTTTTAATCTAAGGTGTTAGAAGGGAGATTAGAATTAGCCTTTAACTTGGTAGGTGTAGATTTTTCACACTGGGAACTTATGTAGCACCCCTTGCATTTGTTGGGCAAAGCATTTTGAGTTTTACTGAACCAATGTAGGGAAAAAATGGATTCAGTGTAACCCCAGAAGAAGCAGCTGGGCACTGAACAGGCTCCCCAGGAAATGGTTGTGGCTCCAAGGCTGTCAGAGCTCCAGGAATATTTGGTCAATGCTCTCAGGGACAGGTAGGATTGTTGGATGTCTGTTTGAAGGGCCAGGGCTTGGACTGGATGATCCTTGTGTGTCCCTCCCAACTCAGGACATTTCACAATTCTATAACAAATTGTCAGTTTGTAATATCCACTCTTCCTTCACCTTGTCTGTGCATGCAGATGTATATTGGAAGGATAGCAGGGAAGAAGGGAGACCTGGGAGATATTTTACACTCGTGGAAAGGAGGTGGTGAGTGTGCGTGAGTGTGGCCACACGTGTGGACCTCTTGTAACTGTGATGGGCAAAGGGTCTTTTATTAAACTTCAAGGGGAGTTCCAGGCACTGATCAAGGACAGTCTGTGTCTCTAAATTTGCCTTCTGACCTGTTCCTCCTGACTCATTAATCAATGGTAATTTAAATTTATGTCCTGTGCCTTCAAAAATGATTTTCAGCCTCTGTTCTTTGGGCATCTCTTGCTGTCTGCCACGTGAAATGTTCCAGCTTGATTTCATTTGGTGGAACATTCCTTTTCCTGTTCCATCCTCTTTCACTGGCAAAAATGACCTGCCCCAGCAGCACAGGCAGCAGCATGTTTTTACATATCTGCTGTTCTCTCCTTGCCTGGGAAAAGCCAGGGAGCTGCAGATCCATGGCACCGCTCCGGTAGCGTGTTGGCAGGCACATGAAGCAGATTCTCCAGTCACCCTTAACGCCAACAATGAGATTTATTATCTCCATTGCTCCTAGGGAAATTAGCCCAGGGAATTAATTTATGGTGTTTTGAAATGCTGTTGTCTTATCGAGTGACTGCTTGCTTATAGCCAAACTCCCTGTTACCTTTGGTCACAGGGATTGCGTGTTTAATGTGAGCTTTAACGGGGGCAATTAAAAGGGCACAAGTGAACACAGTCACACTCCGGGCCGTTTATGGCATTTGATCCTTGTACAGCAGGAATGACCCCTTCCAGCTCACCTTCTCTCTCAGCATTGTATCTGGGAAGGGAGATAAATTCACAGTTAATAAAGATAAGGCTGGAAAACTCCCTTTGTGAACTTGTGAATAGCTCACAAGTTGCAGTTCAGTTTGTAACAGCAGGATGCAGCAGTATCTCGTAATTCCATGAGCCAGAAAGGAACCACTGCTGGGGGAACAGGAACTGGGAAATGTGAATACCTTGGTTTCACTGTACTGGGCAGCAAGCTTTCAAGGGTTAAAATCCTCAGCATTAGCATACTATTGATAAAGTCCTTTCATTTCCCATGGTACACACTGCAATCTTTTGTGATTCTTCAGCATTTCGGGAGTAATGGTGCTCTTGGCAGGGACAGCTCTTGTGGGTACAGTGCTTATCCAAGCATCCACAATGGTGTTGAAGATGGAGTGGTGACTCTTGCCCTTCTGTCTCCTACATTATTTATGTTTATATTATCATTAATTAATGATTTATGGAGCCCATTTTGCAAACCATGAGCCCATTTAGGGCAGTATAAAGCAGTGTGGATGTAAAACATGCACACACATAGGTGCTCACCCTGTGCACAGAGGCAGCCACCTTTGGGATGGAAACTGGCAAGAGTTACAAAAATGTACAAAACTATTTAGCCAGAGGGCAGAACCCTGTATCCCAAGGGCTGGAGAAGGATAACTAGAATGTAATTACTCTGAATTGTATTTAAACATCAGCTGCTCTTGCAAGTTGCTTGTTGTAGTTTGACTCGGTCTCTTTGCCGCACAAAGTAGCATAGCGTCAAGTGGATATTCCCCTTTGAGGGAGTTCCATCTCTAGTACCTGGCCAGGATGTTGAGAGGGTTGTTTCATCATGGTAATGAAGATATATGTGCAAGATACAGTACTTTTCTCCTATGAAATTAGACACCCCCAGTTAAGCAGCTATCTTGGGGTTTTGTATCAAACCACACATCTAGGAGTCCCCAAAGGGCTTGTTTTCCCACAGTTCCTGCAATGTCTCTGTGTATTTCTCCTTTCATCCTGACTCATATGTACAGTTCTTTGGTTGAAAAGGTGCTCTAGGAGCTCCTCTTGAACTTCCTTTTTCTTTTAATTGTAGCTGATTGGCTCTGTTTGGTATGCTAAGTCTGGCTTTTTGAGGATTTTGTGTTACCTGTCACTATCATGTGATGGCATTCAAGTTAGATTTCAAATCCAGCTGATGCTTGAAAACATATGATGTGAGAAACTCTGAAGAGGTCTAGTGACTGTGGTCAGTTGTTCTTCATCCAAACAGGTTGTATCTGTGTCATTTTGGGGCTGGACAAAATGTCCTGGGCAGTCTTTTTGCCGTAAACATAAACGTTGAGGTCGTCATGTATCGGGTGTAAGGATAAACATCCTCGCCTGTATTTAAACGTCCATCTTCCTCTCTCAATCAGATAGTGGAGTGACAATTGTGTGGGATTTTTTTTTTTGTTTATTTTGACTTTGTGGTGTGGAGCACTCATACGAGCTTGGATCATGATGGAATATCTCAATCACTGGCATATCACACACAGGTTACATCAGTGCAGCTGAGAGCTCTCTCTGTAGTTATGCCACACAGGTTTACCTCTGTGCCCATAAAACCACATCCACCAGGGACTTCATCAATGCAAATACACTCAGGAGCAGCTAATGAGGATTTTAATTTAGCTTTAAATGCCTTTGGTGCTGGGTAGGCCTTTACAACACCAGGCGGGAAAATCTCCGAAGCTCTGGCGGCTTTCACTATAAATGTCACTGCACTGTATTTATTGTTTGTTTTAGCTGCATTTCTAATGACCAAAAAGCTCATTTCTCAGATTACACCAATGCTGTGTGTTACTTCCCAGCACCTTGGTTTGTTTAAACACAGTGCAAAATGCAGGAGTTGGCCAGAAATAATTTTCCCTTATGGGACCAAACATGCGAGTGGGGGAGAACTGACAAAACAACTCCGGAACAACTCCAAGGGAGACCTTGGGAAGGTCCTGACTTCACTGGGTGACAGGATTTTATGGAGGTGTAGGCTGAGGTGTTACAGATACCTGTGATCCTCTATCAGCATGGATCCTTGGGAGGACTTTCCCCAGGGCTACTCGATAAAGAACGTTTTGCTGTATGTAGTTGAGCCAAACTAGTAAGATTAAGGTTTGTCTTGCCAATGTTTTATAACTGCCCAGACGTTTGCAGGCAACGATTACTTATTAATGCTGCTGTTATATTGAGTGTCACCTTTCCTTCTAATTCCTTCAATCCTCAGTGAGTCATTATAGACTTCAGAGCTGACTTCAACCTTTCTCGAGGCCTGTATTTGCCAGACCCTATCAATGGGAGATTTATTGCCCTGAGGTGGTATTTTCCAGCCTTGGTCCAGAACTGGTCTCATTTACGACAGGGTAGGGGCAGAGTTTTCAGAGGCTCACAGTCTTGGTGCTTGTTTGAGGTTTGAGGCACCTGTCTTAGGGTGTTACATGCTCCCGCTATGAGGTAGTTCTGGTGCTGTTCCTCCTCTTCTTTTTCCCTTTACTTTTTTTGATTTTCTCTCACCTACCACTTTCTCTCACAACTTTCAAGAGTCCCTTTTGCACCATCTTTTCCAGCTGATCTCCTACCCCTGGAGTGCCCAGAAATTCCAGCTTTTCTTCACCTTTTCTCACTCTGCAGTCGACTCCTTCCACAGCCTCTCTTTCTTCTCATTTTCCTTACAGACCCGAGTTTTTGTAACCCCATTTGTCCTGCACAGAAAATTTATATCTGGTCATATTCTGGGAGCTAGCAAAAAATGATCTGAGTCACCAGCTGGCTATGATTTAAGGCTACAGTATCTTATGTGATACATAACTTTTTTAAATCGGGGGAGAAAACCAAGATCCCCAAATCCTTTTTACCCAGACACTGAGATGCTGGGCTGTACCATCCCACGTCCACACTCAGTCCCACAGCAGCAGGACATGAAGTGTTGGGTGACGGGACCTGATGAACCGCTGGGATAATAGTTCTTTGCTGTATTTCTCCAACTGGTTTAGGATTTGTAGTGCAAGCTTCTAGGAGTCTGTTTGCACAGCTGGAAACCTGCTGTAGCCAGCATGATTCCTCCATTTATAATGTTCTACTGCCTGACATGTTTGGTAGCTTTGGTGAGTTGCCTCTCAGATCTCACACCAGGGCCTGGCCTTGCTGTCAAAAACGCACCATCCCTTCAGCTCTGTGGCCAGCCTCAGCAGAGACCAAGGATTAGCTTTGCATAAGCTTGAAGTACAGACAAAGCAAGGTGAAAATCCTCCTTCTGGCTTTTCTTAATAGAGTTTGCAACAGCTGCCTTCCCCAGGTGACAGGATTAAGTATCCAGTAAACATGAGAAATATCCTTCTGTGTGTACATTCAGGCACTATTAAAAGCCCACTACCACGAGCCTGTGCTCCAAATCCCAGCTTTCTCAGCTGTTTAAGGCCTGGCTCCTACGCCTGAGACATTTCACTGCTTGACAGCTGCTCTGTGGCCTGTATACAAAATGAGTCAGAAATCTCAATTTGATCATTCCAGGACTCACAAGTGCATCACAGAATCACTCTCACAGCTTGACAGCCTGGAAGGACATGCTGTAGATCTGGAGTCAGATGAATTCCTCTTGGAGTTTTGGAAACAGGCAGCAAGGCCAGGCAGAGGTGGAGAGCCAGAGACTTGGCAGGGAAAGCTTTCCCTTTTCAGGCATCTAAGTTGTGTTTGAAGCCTGAAATGAAAGCAAGTTTTTCCAGCCCTTTAAAACTTGAAGAAATTTGTCCCTCTGTCCCACCCTCCACCATGAAATAGTTTCCTTCCTAACACCTGTTTGAGGCTGACACAGAAGTCTGTGTGTTGGCCTGTCCAGGAAGATGTGGTAGGCTGGCAGGAGCCACCCCACAATACCTCAGCAGTTAACACTTCAGCTCACAGTGAAAGCAGCTGCTTTGCTCCACGCCTCATAAAGCCTTGAACAAACTTTTACACATTAGTGCTGAGAGAAGGGATAGATACTCCTTATCCACTTCCCCGCCAGCGCGCAGCACTGCCCGGCGATTCCGGCGGGGCCGTGGTTATCTGGTGAGCAATGAGGAGGAGTGTGAATGGAGATAGGGGCTGGGCTGGGCACTGTGGCAATGAGCAGGTTATTGCAGCTCTGCTGGCGCCGGCGGGGCTGGCGCGGGTGGCTCGGTGGCCTGCGAGGGAGGGCCATGCTCAGATGGCTCCTCACCCGCACAGCGATGAGTAAACAACACCCAACGTGACATCCAGTGCCAGCCCTCGCTGTCACCTGCCCTCCTTTATGGGGAAGGTGAACTTTCACCTTGCCTCTGTTTGCCAGGTCTTCCTTTTGTATTTGCCCTGTCAAAACCAAAGCAAGGGAAGAGTTGTTCAGTAGTGTTCTTCCTCACAGCCTGCTGGTCGTCCCCAAAATATTTCCCATGGTGCTTTCCAAGCAGTTCAGGAGCATCTGTCTGTTTCAAGGCTCTGTGCAGAAATTCACTGTCCCGCTCAGACTCCTCTGAAAACCAGAACCTGTGTTACTAGATTTGTCAAGAGAGACAATTCAGCTTCAAGTCTGAGGTTGTCTTTGCCAATCCAGCTGCTTGAACTGTGGTTCTAAGTGAAGTATCTTGCAGCACAGTAATCATGGGGACAAGAAACAAGGGGCTGTAGTACATCAAGTTGTTGTGTTCCATTTTTTTCATGTGTTGGGATATCAAGAGGTACAGAAGGTTAATGGCAGGTCTGGAAGCAGAATTGGATTGTCTGATCTTGTGGGAATATATCTGAAGATCATTAGATGACTGAATGATCAATTTCTTTGACAACTTTTTCTTGAAAATCAACTCTTTTCAATTAAAACAACACACTTTAGATTTTTAATGCTAATTAAAGATGGCACTTTCTACAGTTTTAGGAACCATCTTTTGATACTGTCAACTGATATGTGTTCAGAGTTAAGTTTATGGAGAAGATTGAAATAAAGAAGGAATTGTCTTCAGAAAGGAATGAAGAATCTCCTATCAGTAATGAAGTGAGAGATGCTCAGACAGAAGGGTCATGGGGGTATGATCCGAGACCTTGGAAATGCAAAACCTTCTTGTGCAATCTGGGAAAGCTTGACTCTCGTTCTGACCAGTTATCAGAGCCTTTCTTCATCCCAGGGATGTTACTTTGTGACAGTACTGTAAGAGAAAGAAACGACAGATGATTCAAAAGAAGAAGCAATGCTTAACTCAGACACCAATTGCCCTTCCCCTTGTTGTAGGAAGTGCTTTACTAAATAGAGTTTCTAAATATACTTTCTGATTCTCTGTAGACTCTAGATAATCTTTGTTCTCAGGAATTCTGAATAGATCTGAGATACTGAGTTCTGACAATCTTCAGTAACTAGCAATGCTCCATTAGCTAATTGCTCAGTGACAGTGACCTTTCTGGGTAAGTCCACATGACAACCACATTAATGCCACCCTGCTGCTTCCTGATTAACTTTATAAACCATTTGCTGTATAGCTTTAGTCCTTAGCTAACAGCACCTTTGGCTTCACGTGACTGTGAGCGTCAGGGCTGGTCCAGGAGACAGTCTTTGCTTGTTTGGAGTCCACAGGGAAGGTCAGCCTCCTTTACAGGAAGTAGTTGAGGAATTTCTTCAGGGAACCCCAGCAACACCACATGTTCCAGCAATGGTGTGTTCCTGAACACCCTGCCCATGAGCTGGCAATGGACTAGCATGTTCTATGTGTAGATATGAGATCAAAGAGTCATGAGCAGAAGAGGAAATATGGGATGGACCAACTGGTCTTGGCCAGAGCTGTGTTGCTTTGCTGGCGTGGTGTTGTGTCAGGAGCAGGGAGGCCTAAGGCAAGAGAACAGAGGTGCCTGGCAGTGTGTGAGCTGTGCTGCTCCTCTGATACAAGTAGGTCCAAGTCTCAGGAGCTTTCAGTGGGCAGGCAATGCTGTGAAGGACTCTCCAGGGTCTAACACCCACCCTTATCCTTCATGCACCTGTGATCTGGAGTGATAAGTTTCCCATATTGGTAGATACTAGCCTAATATCTAATTGTGGATCTTTTGGGGGACAATATAAAGACAGGACAATTATAACTGATCCATCCTTCCTTCCCCATGTTGGTAACTAAGCCATGAAAAGAGTTCAAAGTCCTGTGTTTAAATGCATATAACAATGGCCTAAGTAGTGGGAAATTAATTTAATCAAACTAGGCCTGGTTGTGAGGGTAGTTGATGTTCCAGGTCTTTGAAATGTTTTCCTTCCTCTTTAAACCACTATGTTTCCCTTTTAACAGTATCTCAAATAAACCCCTGGGTTTTTTGTTTGTTTGTTTTTCTTACTATTTTTATTTTTGCTGTGCTTGGGACTCTACTTAAGACAGCTGATTTATGCCTAGGCCAAATATGGAAGCTGTGGGATAACATCTCCAAGGTTTGATAACCTTCCCTCCTGTAGCTTACTTAAAGATATGGGGCTATGTTGTGGAGTCATGATTTAACCTACCAGATGTGGGTGAGAGTTTAGACACCATTTAGTGCCTCAGTCCTTTGCTTCTGATCTGGAGATAACGAGGAGCTTAAATAACTGCAGCCAATCTGGATGGAGATCACAACCATGGCTTATGTGGGTGTGGCCCATAAACTTTTATGATAGTATTAGATACTACTGAGAGGTTTGTGGCTATCTTGTCTTGGATCTTCAAGGATCTGCCTTTCGTAGGGAGAGACCGAGTTACAAGTGGTTGTGTTGCAAAAGCCCATAATAATCCCGAGTATATGCAGAAGGTTGATGCTGGCCATGGGCTTTGCTTTTGGATCTGTGGAGGTTTCAGTGGAGGCAGGACAAAAATGAATCTGACACCCTTAGAAGAAAAAAAGTTCTCCCTGTTTCTGGTCTCACACTGTGCTCGTTATCACATGGGTTGTGACATCCTGGTCACTATGTCATCCCCTGGAGCATCCATCTCTCAGGTGATAAATTCCAGGGAGGAATTAAATATGCGGGTTGCAAAGCCTGATGCAAGTTTAGCTTCAGCAAGCATTGAATTGGAATGAACTTAGAGTGGGGAAAAGAGTGGCTCAGCAGAGATTTTAGTGAGGAAAGGAAGAGGACAGTTTAACAGAGCAATTTTCCTGTTGTCTCTCTTTTGATATCTTCCAATTCTGATGGTTTTTGGGACCCCTCTCTAGTCCGATCTTGTTCAAGTTCCTGCAAAGAGCAGCTTTGTCTGCCCAGTGTAAAGCATGGTTTAAGTCCTGACAACCAGACTTTTAAGACTGCTTAATTAGATGTTTCCTTCTCTCCCTATGGCAAAGTAAGCTGTTGGTGCCATCGTAAAGGCTGGTTTGGAGTAGAAGTCATCCCAGTGACAAGAGAAGCACTGTTGATCATACTGGGGCCTTTTTCCATTGTTTTGGATGTGTCCTGTGTCAGGCATTTGCACGGAGCAGAGGTTGCCTCAAAGGATTGTCTGTGCCTGTGTTTCTTTACGTGCTTGTGCAGTGTTGCTCCACACTCAGCACTTGGAGTTGTTTTGAATTTGGTGACAGTTGATTTATGGTGAGATATATAATGGTGTAACCAAGGGCAGCACAGGCTCTGAGATATGAGCCTGGTGCTGTTCCCTCTGAAGTTAGGAATAATCATCCTGATGACTGGTTTAAAAAAAGCCTGCAACTGTTCCGCCACCCCAGAGCCTTTTCCTTCTGGCAACATTTCTGTGGACTTCAGTGCAGAGAAATTATGTTCTCTATCTCTTTGCCCTTTTATTCTCCTGTATTCTTCCTCTTTTACTTCCTATGCCTCATTTATTCCACTGTTCTGAATCATAAATAGTTCTGGTAGTAAAACACATCTACTAGGGGTTGGATGGGCTGTTCTTGCAGTTCTTGTTCCTTTTGATGTATTTGAATCCGTTATATCTTAGAGGCTGAAGAGATGTGACAAGACAAGTAATGCAGCTGGTAAATATTTTAGCATCCCACTTGGAGCACTTGAGAGCAGTCTGCTAATGTTCTCAGTGTCGTTGAGCTATTTTCACATGGATAATGCAGTGTCTTCTGAACTCTAACATCAACTCAGATTTTAGGTGAAGAACTCTTGAAACTCTGTCCCTGAATTTGTCTGGATGTCTGGTCCTGGGGTCCTGTGTTGCTGCCTGGCTTTCCAATCCTGCTTAGAGAAGTGAAAATAAACGTTACTGCATTGCTCTGAGGAAGTTCACCTGCCTTGCACCAGAGATGGCCCAAGGTTTTGGCTGCAGCTTATGAAGCCTTACATTTGATTGATTTTTCAGTAGGATCAGTGCAGCGTGGTGCTCCCATTCTGCTGCAGCCTTTGCTGCAAAACTTAAAATTTCAGCCCCTCGATTCAGTTGACGCAGCCATGCTGAATGTCTTGCTGGACTTTACCTATAATTTTCAGGTTCACACTCATTGCCCAAGATGTTTGCAGGTGATGCAGCCTCTCCAGGAATGCAGTTGGTGGGGCAGGATGAACCTGTAGCCATGATTCTGTTAGTGCTGGCCTTGGGAAGAGCATGGCTTTGTCACACTGTCACAGATAAGTGACATACTCTGACAGAGCAGTAGGAGAGGTCTGACTTACCTGAGTCTGATCTTGTGCAGGTCTAAAGCCATTACAGCTTAACTTTACTGAAGATTAAATCAGACATTCAGTGGTGATACTCCTGGGCTTCTATAATGTTCTGAAATGTTTCTGTAGATTTAACAGGAATGCAGTGAGCAAGCTTTTCAGTTCAAGGCTAATAGACAAATATGTAGATGACCTAGAGAAATAAATGGGCACTGTTCTTTCTCCTAGACTTTAAAAAAATCCCTCTGCAGAATAATTAATAAGAACATAAATAAGAGATAAATTACAGGAACATGAATCCATACTATAGTTTTTGCACTTGGCAAGTTTATGCTTTACCCTCTTTTTTTTGTATGTCCTTGCTGCTGCTATACTGAACAATGCCGCTCTGAATAGCGCAGTGGACATTATTTTCAGTGTTCTCAAGGTGCAGCTCTTAGTGCTGAGGTGACAGGGGGATCCATGCAGTCAGAGTCTATTCTTACCTGTGGAAAGCTCTCTGAATTGCAGCCATCAGCTGCCCATACAAACTTGAGGTGAGTGTGGGCGAATGTCTCTTCATTGGCTTAAACCACACTATGATATGAAGTTATTACAATAGCTTCAGAAGCCATAACTAAGATCAAGTCCCTGTTTTATGCTCCTAGAATGAGTGCTGGCCTCAAAAATGGAAAAATCACATTTTAAAAAGAGAAAACTAAGATTCTTGCTGCCATTTCATAGATAGGAAGCCTGAAGAACAGTCAGTTGTGTGCTTGATGTCACAGCGGTTGTGTGATAGATCAGAAATTGGTCTGCACATTCAGTTTAAGGCCTTAATGCCCTGGATTTCTCCTCTTCCTGGCTTATTCCTTCTTGGAACTCCTAGTGTGTTACACACCACTCCAGCTTGGCCCAGACTGTCTCTCGTTTGACTCTTTCTGACAGAATACTGTGTGCTACTTTTAAAAGCCTCCTGGGCTTGGAGCCTTTGGGAGCTCATTCCTCCTGGAGGCTGGCAGTGACAGCTCTGCTGGTTCCTACTGGCACTGCTTGGGAGTGTTGCAAAGGGATGGAAATGGGGTGTAACTGATCTGAAGCGAGGGTATGTTCCCATGATTTACTTGCTGGGAGCCGGAGGAAAAGGGATGCAATCAGTATATCCCACTCCATTGTGTCTCCTACTCCCCACTTTCCTTCTGTCCCCTCTGTTGGGACATGAGAGGCAGCTTCTTGTTGTCGGTACTCACTGAAATGTGATGGACATGTCAACTCAGGACAGGATTTTCCCTCAGGGCAAAAAACCTTTAGTAGGAAAGGTGGAATTTTAAGAGTTCTGGACTGGAAAAAAAAAAGAAGAAAGAAAAGAAAGCCAAAAAATTCCTACCTGAGTGACTGAGAAATGGAAATCTGGTTAGAGGAGGCACGCTCTGGGCTGGGGGGAATTCTTCATGTGCTTCTGAAATCACATTTCCTAGGAGACTGGGGCAGACATTGTGACATTGAATTTCATTTTCCTTTACATTTGTATACCAAAAATAAACCCTGCCTGAGTTGTTCAGTGTCTTCTTGATGGTTTAGAAGCAGTCAGGATGACAACAGCTACTGGTCAGAATTGTCAGAATCAAGCCTCATTATCACAGCTTGCAGTACTTGACCTGGTGCTCTGGCCAGGAGGAGACATTCAATAGGGTCCCCAATTCCCTTTGAATTAAGATCTTGCATATGGAATTTGTGCTTCCTAGAAAGATGCTCTTCCTACTCACAGGTATAAACAGGGGAATGCTGGTACTAAGGTAAAGTGAATGGGGAGCTGGGCACCTCCAGTTCTCTGTTCCAAAGGCCTTAAGGGGTAATCAGGATTACAGAGAATATTCCTTCTCTGTGGGAGAGGGTTCAAATGAATGAAGGGTGTGGTTTGCAGAGGAGCTCCACACCTGTGTTTTTACAAATAGAAAAAGGCTCGCTTTGCAGCATGGTGTAGTTTTAGCCTCGTGTCCATGGTCAGCTCCTGCCTTCCCTGCTCTCTTTCGTGCCTTCTTTCATCCTCTGTCCATCCCCTCTTGCTAAATCTGATCAAGACCTGAGACAACATCATGGTACCTGTGTCCTCCAAAATGTTCGTTCACTTTTTCCATTGAAATCAGATTTGTTACCAAGTTTTCAGTTAAAACTAGTTTGCCCTTCAGATGTGCTCAGCCCTCTAAATCAGGAGGAAAAGTTTGAAAATACTTGGATGAAAGCAGAACAGATGTCACAAAACTTTGGACTTTCATATATAAATCTTTTATCAAGGTCTTCAGAGTTGTCCAGATGTAATCAGTTCTTGTGGTTTTGAGAATCCTGACTATTTCTGTGGGAAAATTCTTCATTTTCTATGCATACTAGGTTTTCAGCAGCACAAAAAGAAGCTAGAAATTTATTGTTTTAAAAATACCGGCATATCTAGATTTTTATCAAGTCTCCATAAAAAGGAGGAGATTTGACCTAAAAACAGTATTTGGAGAAGATAAATCTTACATCGGTGCACAGCTTAAAAAAAAAGTCATTATTCTTAGCCAAACATACAAATACCTGCCTTTTTATTTTTATGGGTCTGTTTTGGTTGTTTTCTTTTTACATCAAAAAATAAACTATAGACAAGCATGGGAAACAATAAATCTGGGTGTGTCCGTAGTAAATGCTCTAACAAGTTCCCATTGCAAAGTGGTATGAAATTCCTCTGGGAACATATATTTTTATATACATGTCAGAGGTCTAAAAATACATTACTAGAATAAACCGTAGTGTTAGAAAAGAGGAAGGGGACTTTCCAATTTGTTTTATTGTTCTGTTTTTCAAATGAGAATTTGTAATCTGAATGGGAAAATATTTTTTTTACAAAACCTGAGACAGCAAATGAGCCAGATTGGACTGAGTTAAGTGAAACTAAGACTGTGGGACTGATCCATAAGGAAATGCCTTGTGTTCCTCTGGAAATGTCTGCTGGTCTTTCCATCTGCTTTAGCCAGAGCTGTGTCAAACCCAGCAGTCCCGAGGGTTGTTTTCCCTCTAGTGCAGGCAGGAGATGATGGATCATGGAATGATTTGGGGTCTGCTCTGCTAGCATTGCCTAGGTGGTTGTGCCTGAAAGGGTGAGACAGAATCCAAACTTTTAGTGAGGTAATGTTCAGCCCTTTGTACCTTTGGCTTTGGAAGCCTTTCCAGAGGTGCTACACGTGGTGCTGCTTCCCTAGTCTGGGAGTGGGGCTCAGAGTCTGGGAAACAGGAGGTGCTGTGCTGCCTTTACAGCTGCCAGGGCTCAGTCTCCCACCATGACTAGAGTAGCTGGAGATCACTGCAGCCCCATCAGCCCCACTCAAGAGGCCTGGCCACAGGCCCTGAGCTTTGGGAAATGCCTCTGTCCCTCCTGGCTTCCTTCCAAGCGGGATGGCCCTGGCTTGAGTGTGGTGAGGTTGCGACACCAGGGCAGTGCCTGTAAAACATGGCTGCTGGGATGGGATCTGGGCAAGGGCACAGCAGTTCCTTGCACTACTTCCAGTGGAAAACAGGAAGGGCAGGGTGGTGCTTCCTGTCCATGCCAGACTTAGGGCAAGTGGCTCCTTTATTCACACTAACTCTAACCTTGCCTTTGATATTTATGTTTCCTTGAGCTGGAACAGTGTTGGGAGGCCCCATTTGGAAAAGGAGCTTGTTGTGGGGGCCGAGTACACATCCCCACACGTGGGTGCACACACACCCTCACTCACAGACACATAAACCTTACTGATGTCAGGAGAAATGGCCAGTCCGCTGCTCCTCTGCAAAACTGCTCTTTATCAGCTGTGGATCAATAGAAGACTGGTTTGGAAACAGATTGTCTGTCTTATTTATAATGGCCTAATCAGGCAGATCAAGAGAGCCTTTTTACCTGTGTTTTCTAATCAGAACATACAACTAAGTCTGTTTGCTTATCTCTTAAACCTCTGCTGTCCAAACAGAACACACGGTATCTTTTCAATGGCAAAGGTGAAGTCCTCAAGCTCTGTCATCAGAGGGAGAGCTCAGGAAGATTTAGAAAATAATGGTGTCATTCTGCTGCAGTCCATCAACTAGAAGTGCTGGAGCCACCCTCGTTCTTGGAGGTGGATCTGGCTCCTCTCTTACCCAGTGCTGGCCTGCAGGAGATGGGGTGTGCTGTGCTGGCTGACCCCAACTCATCCTGAACAGCCCAGAGGCAAATGATGCCCTGTGAGACTTGTGTAATGTCGGGTACAGCAGGGAATGTTCAGATCAGAAAGAGGAATGGTCACTGACTTCACTGAGTACGGACCCTGCGGTAGTGTGAGCTTGTTGTCATGGCTGGAGTCAGTTCTTTCTATTTTTGTGTTCTTTCTACATATTCTGGCAGTGAACTTGCTTTTCAAGAAAGTAGACTGGAACAGGCCAGCTTTTTTTTTTATCAAGAAATAGAATAAATTGTGTGAGTGAAGAAGAGGCAAGTACTCAATTACCTTTCAGTTATACACGCCTCTGGTGTATAAATAGCATGAAGAGTTAAGCCCTCCTTAGTCTTTCTCCTTCTTCTGTTGTATCGTGACTGAGTGATGACTGTGGTGACTCCCCTCAAACAAACACCTCTTCCCCCTCCACCCCTGTGCAGAGATTCTTCTCCTTCCCTTTCTTTTCTTGCCAAGATAAACTGTGTGTAAATTGGATGAGCATTGAGTACATTAAGGGGGAGGGGGTGGACCAAAAATAAGACCCTAATTAATAGTTTTGTAACTAAGGGAATGAGAGGAGAATAATTAGAGGAATAACAAGAACAGCTTTTCAATCTGTTACTTGCTGTGTGTTTGTGCATGTAGTTGTGCACTAAAATAATTCCAGCTGTTCTTCCTTCTTTTAATAATGGTTCATTGCTTTCCCGTTGTGGGGCCATATTTGGACAAACATTAACCAGATCAAAGCCTAATGGATAGTTATGATGGCTCTGATTCAGCAAAGCACTTAAGCACAGTGTTTCATTGTAACTTCAATGGGACATGCTTTGAGTTCAACAAGATATAAGCGCTGCTCCAGCCAGTGACAGAAGAAATGCCTGTGTGACTTGGCATGTGTGTGTGTGCTGTGCTTAAAACTCCAAGGTAAAGCGAGTTCCCATTCTAAAGAAGGATAATGGAGCCTTCTTCCTGCAAGGTATCCCTGTTGGACTAAGCACCCCTTTGCCTTCCTTAATATTGGCCATTCCCATTGTGGAGTACTGTAATAGCTGTGTGAGAGCCAGAGTCAGTACTAGAGCTAGAGGAGATTGTGGAAACCAAGAATTCCAGTCAAAGGGAGGAAGAACAGAGGAGTAGCATGAAGGAAGAATGGGAATGTGCCCATGGAGCAGGGCCTCAGACTGCTGTAACTTTTAGAAGATCTGTCTCCAGAAACTGTCTCTGGCAGTGCCTTACAGCAGGTGCTTAGGAACAGTTTTAAGAGATGGGAGAAGTGCTGAATACTCCCTTCCCTGGTGGGAGTCAGTGGCCAGGGGACATGCTGAGCTGGACACTGCACATGATGGTTATTTTCTACCAGGAATGCAGCGACGGTCCCTGCAGCCCTCCTGGTCCTGGACTGATTTCATAGGAGAGAGTTTCACTGTTGAGCAAGACATGAGAAAGAGAGGCTGAAATGATTTTTGCTGAAATCCTCCCCTTGATTCCTCCTTGATGGCTTAAAATCTTAAGAGTACAATTTTCTTGTCTCATCCTGGCCATTAAAGTGTAATAAATTATGGCAGCTTCTAGGATTCCAGATACATTTTTATTTTTTTTTTTAGTGGCTGGGCTACACCGCCTTGGAAACACTTGGAATTCCCCTTTGTGATTGTCTGGGAGTTATTTATAGTAAGTCCTTACTTTGATGGCAGAGTCTACATCACAGAACTGCTGATTTGAAGGGGGTGTGGTTTCATTTAGAAGTTTTGACTGCTGTGTTTGCCATTTCATGTTTCTGGTTTTTAAGCCGCTGTCACGAGTGAACAGAAGCAGTTTGTGGCAAATTGCCACCACACACAGGGCAGGCTTGCTTTGCTTGGAGCACTCCCTCTGGAACAGCTTCCCATCATTATCAGCATGGCCACGTGCATTGGGCCTCTGATGGGCCAGACTGTCCTGAGATACAGGGATGAAAGCCTGGAGAAAATGGAGACATCGGGGGAAGAGAGGGAGGGGAATTTAATTTCCTTTGCTCTGACATTGATGTTGTTGTAAACTCTCTAAAATGGCACCTTCTGGCTCAGAATTAAGCAGCTACAATGACATGTCTCAGTTTGTCCAGACTGGTTTTCTTGTCCAGTTAAAGTGGGAGAGTCTTACGTCTTTAAAACTTCCTGGCTCCCAGGAGGAAAATGCCAAACTTGTCAGAGAAAACAAACAGTGGCTGTCCCAGCCTGTGTGTGTTCCGATTAACGAATCTATTAGGCTATAAAACCTGGGACCCCCTTTCCTGGAGAAAGAGCATACATTAGGAAGCTGTTGACAGTTCCTAAGTCTGACCCCTTGCACAGAACTGGGGACCTATCAGCAGCTCCGAGAAGCTATTTGTTCCAGGAGGTCTCAGAGAAGTTTTTGACGCTCTGTAAATGCCAGATGCGTTCTTGTTTTAATCTGTAACGTGGGAGGCCAGAGGGAGGAAAGAAAAGAGGAGCTGCGGCACAGCTGAGTGTTCCTGTTCTTTTGGTGTAATCAAAACGTGTTTGAAGGCACATTACCTTGGGCTGGGATATTGTTGGCTTCCTCAGACTGAGGGAGGGCCTGCTTTAGTGGCAAGTTCCTCAGTGGGTTTGCTACCGTTACAGCAAATACCCAAAGCGTTGCAGTTGATGGCATTCCGGGTTTTTGGCTAAAAGGGAAGGCATCGCCAGTGTTGCATTCAGTGTTCACTTCCCAAGGAGATGCAAACCTACAGTTCTGGCATTTGAAGACATACAAACCCCATTTTACAAGAAAAGGAGTTAAATCCTGTGTTCTTGGTGTATTCCCGTGAAAGCAATTACCTCTTCCTTGCCTCCTGCCCCTTTTCCTTGTGCTGTTGCTTGTTAGAGAGGCAGCTTTTTTCTCTGGCATTACGATATTCATCAAGCAGAAATGCAAATCACTCCTGCACACCTTCATATACTGCTGAATGGTTTTATGCATGGAGTGTTGTTGGAGCATTTCTCTTATGAGGAAAGGCCCAGGGAGCTGAGACTGCTCCGCCTCGAGAAGAGGTGGCTGAGAGGCACCCTAAGCCCTGTATGTCCCCGTCTGCAGGGAGGGCTCCGAGCAGGGCCCAGTCTCTGCTCTGGGGGCCCAGCAATGGCACCAGAGGAACGGGCAGGGACTGAGCTCAGGAATTCCCCCTGCTCAGAAGGCAGAACTTCTTCCCTGTGCAGTGACCAAGCCCTGAACAGATTGTCCAGAGAGGCTGTGGAATGTCCTTTCTGGGGATATTCCAGAGCCCTCTGGACACAATCCTGTGCTCTGGGATGGCCCTGCTGAAGCAGGGAGGTAGCACCAGGTGACCCTCTGTGGTCCCTTCCAACCTGACCCATTCTGTGACTCTGAATATTTCCATGAGTTCCAGGTCACTGCTCTGTCCCTGGCTGGGTCCCTGGTGCTCTGTCTGTCACAGCTGAAGGAGGCAGTTGCAGAGCTGGCTTTTGCTGCAGTTCCTTCCCAGCCAGCCATGCACACAACTCACAGCCCAGCACAGAGCCAGCAAGGCTGGTCAAACCAGTGGTCTCCCCAGCTCATGTTGTCAGTGAGTCGCCCTGCTTTTAATTTAATAATTAAGATAACAAATAAGTGTCAGTGAATACTGCAGAACATATTGAAGAGTTACCGATACGTGACTCAACACGCTTGAGACAAATTGCTGCGCTGAACCAAACTTTGCCAAACCATGGAGAAGTTGAGCAGCAGCCCTGCAGTCCCAGTCCCTTGTGGTCACAGGTGGGTCTCGGTGCTCTGCAGCCCAGGCTCTGTGTAGCAGGTGGCTTTTACCCTTGACAGAGCACACACCATTTAGGTCAGTCCCCAGGAGAGCTCTGAGCAGGAATATTACAATTCACTGTAGCGCTTTTAATTTGCTGGATGAGATCTCTGGTCTCTGGAACACAGGACTTGTTGTGAATCACAGCAGGATATTCTCTTAAAGAGTCCAGCAGAAGGCTGCTGACAGTGTCCCCAGGCGATGCTAATCCGACATCACATTGGTCATGGCTCCTCGGGTTACCCGCGGCCCCGTCGCACAGGAGGCCTGTTAGTGTGGGAATGGAGGACCTCGTGCTGCAGGGACACAGCCAGGGCATTAGGAGGAAGAAAATCTATCCTCTTCCCATCACTTCCTGAAGGGAATGTGTCAGAATGACGCACGTACTCTGGGCTTTATTTGATGAGGAGGCCGAGGGGGAGCGAGAAAGGAATGAGAAGGTCTCGAGGGACACGCTATTTGGCTTCACCGGGTCACAATGCTCTGGAAGTTCATTTGGAGTTGCTGAAACTGAAGCAGTGGAGAGCAGTCCTTGTTGGACATACATTTGTCATCTTCGTGACTCAGGAGAACTCTTGTGGATATTTTAGACAGCCTGTGGATTATGGTGGGCTTTTCTCAGCCTCATAAACACACCTCAGGAATGAGATGGGAGAATCCAAGGATGGTGGCATAAGCTGGGACTGTGAACATTCTCCCAAGGTGCTTCTGGACTAAAAGCATCCCTTTCCTCACATTCTGTCCTGCCTGAACTTCCGGGCTAAATTGCAGTCTGTGTCATGTAAATCTGCGTCCTCAGTGTGATCTAATATTGACACAAGAAATGGAGCTTTACTCTTTTGATGAGATCGTTGTGTTCTCTGGTTGTCCATGCTCTGAGGGACACTGTGAACGCTCTTGGGAAATGGGAGATCTCGTGATTAGAAAACTTCCGGTGCAGTTTGTACTGACCAAAGCACAGTCACTCATTGGCCCAAAACTCTTCTGTTTCTTTCCTACTCAGGAAATACAGATTTTGGCCAAATGAAGTATCTCAAAAATAGATGCTGAAATCCATTGGTTAAAGGATGTTCCCTACTGCTGGTTTTTGAAACTAGTCAGAACACTGATGGAAAAAAGCAGTTTGGTATTTTTGTTTCAAATGAGAAACGTAGGGATTAACTTCAGTGTTATTTTTAAGTGTTTTTCCTTGGGTCAAATTAAATGTTTTGTTTGAGGCCAAAATGTTACATCGTTTTGGTTTTCAGTTCGCTGAAAAAAAAAAAACCTGAAAAAACTGTTTATTTTGGGCTGCTGCCCAACTAATTTCTCTTCCTTAATTTTTTCTATAATGCAAGCAAAGTATAAAATCAGTTATTTATGTATTTCAAGTTTTAGCTTCTGTTTTAACCATCCATCAGATTAACAGATACAACAGTATAATAAATTTTTTTACTCTTCAGACACAGAGCTGCATTTCTGTGCTTGTAAGAGTTGCACAGGGAAGGAAGAAAGTCCTGAAATCAATGGGATGTTGGGTTCGGTTTGCTGGGCTGTTGAGTGATTCCCCAGCTGAATGGAGAGCCTGGTTGAATGAAGGTGTTAACCTTGATCTTAATACCAATGTCCCCCTCGCCATTTGAGGAGTCAGCAAATGATTTGTTTTAGCTCTGGAATGATGGTTTAGTCCAGGTGCTGCTTCTCACAGCAAACTTTGTCTGAGGATAAATGGGAAGAGGCCATTAGTGTCCAAAAAAGAGGATTTGTTTAACGTGGGAAGGGAAGAACTCAATTAAAATACAAGAAGATCACATAATCTGCCACCTCCTGCAACCTCATCTGGTGGCTTAACCTTTGATGCCTACTTTATTTTTCTTCATTTCTGCTGCTGTCCTCAGAATTCTCCGTTTTCCCCATGGCTTGAGAGGAAACCCTGCAGTGGAGCTTTGCCCTGTGTGCACGTGGCTTCTGCCGCAGCACTGGAGCCCTGTAAAACCCCCCTCAGCCATAATGGGGTTTAGTTGTTATGGGATTATTGTTTCACTCTATAGCACAATTATGTTTTGTGCTCCTTTCATCAGAACAACTCCTGTGGGCATGCACACATCACCTGGATGCTCGAGGTGCTGTTCTGTTCTGTTGTGCCCAGGTGGGAATGCAGGAACTGGCTCAGGTTTAGAGCAGCTTGTCTCCACTCCTCACTGCACTTACGTGCCACTGCTTGGGCTTGGGAAATCGTTTTCTCTCTCTGTGCCTCTGCTTGGCTGAACTGTCCTTCCTGCAGGAATTTGGACTCGGCAGCACCTCTGAGCAGGTCTGCAGTTTCAGCAGGTGCCTGTAGGTGCTACCACAATACAAACAATAATCAATCACTGACCAACACCTCCGAGGCTCTCACTGAAACCAAACACAATAAAAAAGTCTCCCCAGGGGCTGAATCTACCAGGCTGTGTAAACGATTTTTTTTAGTGAAAGTGGTAGAACCCCCATCTCTTGGGATATTTAAAGCACGCTGCAGAAGGCAGGAGCAATCAGTGTGGTGGGGAATAAGCGTACGTTGGCAGGAGGATCGAATAAAGAGGACTTCATTATTTGGGAGTGCCTGTCCAGCAGAGATCACCATGAGTGAAGGCACAATGACTTAATAGATCTCTCTCAGCTTCTGACTGCTGCTCTCCTCCACTGCAGGTTCTCACAACCAATAAAGAAGGCAAAGAAGGCCTCAGCCAAAATGGAATGTGTATTTTTAACCTTCCTGCCAAACTTTGATCTTTTACTATATTAGTTTTAGGTGTATTTAGGCCAACTCCTGAAGTCCTGAACTCCTTTGTTCAGGTCATTTGCTCCAGCAAAACATAGGGTAAAGGTGTGCATTTGGAGATGCATTAGTAACTAATTATGGGCAGATAATTGCATTAAATCAGAAATAAGATAAAATGAGAGTGTCCTGGTGAAAAACTGCAGCTCAGTGCAAGGGGAGACGGCTAGGTACAGGTAGGAGAGATTCCACAGAACTTGTATGTAAACTGCGTAACTTCAATTTGATTCTCATTTGTGTTTGTTTTTTTCAGTTTCCCCCATTCAACAGAACTTAAAATTTCCAGATAGGTGAGCACAGGCAGGAATGGAGTGAAACCACCCAACAGAACAAGAGAGGATGATTCTCTAGTCCGTGTTCTGTTTTTCCTCACCCCACTAATTAGCTACTGTGAGGCTGCTCCATCCTGGATGGAAACAGTGGCCCCCGCCTTGGAGCCAGTGCTAATCCTACAAGAGGCATCTTTTCCAGCCAGCCCTGCAGGTGGCACAGCGAGCCTTGTCTTTCCAAGCCACGGGAGCAGTCCCTGGCTTCCCTTCCCATCGGTTCACAGTGCAGCAGCAGCTGCGATGGGGGAGACCTTCAGTACAGAAAAGAGACTGGCGTGATACGCTGACTGCTGAAACATCCTGTCTCTTCCTGGGCTGTTTCCAGGGCTTTGCTTTAGACAGGGACAGAGAAACCAAATCATTTTCTTTTTACTGCATTAAGATATTTTGAACACCCTTCTGCTACTTCCAAGGTAAAGTTGAAAAAGAGAGTGCAGCCAAGCTCCTAAAAATCAACATAATTCTTGAAATCTTGATTGCACACTCCGAATGTATTCTCTGTCAGGCAGGCATCCTTATCAGAAAATCTCTTCTGAAGCCATTGGAATCAAGTGGAACTGATTTGAGAATTGTGGAAAAGGTGGATAGAAAAGGGCCTTGTAGCCTCCAGGGCTGCTGGGAATTCCTGCTTGTTAGTCCTTATTCTCACTTTGCTTCTCTTCATGGCCTTGGGCAAGTCACTTAACTTCTTAATCTCTGGCTCAGTTTCTCTGCCTGTAAAATAAGATAACTATTACTATCACATACCTGTCTGACAGGATTTTCTCCCCTAGTAATAATTAACATTTGTAAAATGTTCTTTGACTATGTTTATTTTTATTATAATACTTCCAGATTATATTACAATACTGACACTGTTGCTGTTGCAGATTTGAGCTCCTGTACAAGATTACACCGGAAATTAAGTCATTTTTCTAATAAGATGTAAAACAACTTGTGGTCGGTGTGGTTAAGCTGAGTTTAAAGCTCGTTTGCAGAATGACAACAGTGTGAAGTAGCTGAAGCATTGCAGGGAGTCTAGCCCCAGTATCTGTGACAAAACGAGCTACATGCACTGAAGATTATCCATGATCTGATCTTACCCCTAACAGAAAGGTTACTTATTTGAAGTATTTGGTTAGTGGGGCTGAAGGTTTGAGGTTTCCTTTGCATTAGCAGAAGGTGTAAAGTGTCCCTGCATACTTGGATCTTCAGTCCTGCGGTCCAGACTGAGCTCTTAGGAGCTGGACTGAGGATTTGTGAGGATATCTGCAAGCCTGGAGAATTTGCATTTCTCTCTTCTTCTTTTTTTTTTTTTTTTTTTTTTTTTTAAACTATAGTCATAGAATGGATTTGGGTTGGGTTTGAAGGGATCTTCAAGATCATCTCCTTCCTCAAGCAAGAGTTACCTAGAAATAACTTCGGTTTTCTCTCTATACAAAGGGAAGGAGATCAGCCTGAAACCTTGGCTCTATGAAGCTGCTGCCCACCTCCAGCAACTCATCAGCATGAATTCAAAATTTGATTTTTGTTCATGGACTTTGTGGTTCCAATACCTTTGTCTCTGCCTCTTGGATGCTCTGGTATCAAGACTGATTCCTTCCTTTTCTTCCTCTTTTCTGATCTCATCTGTACCTAGGTGAACTTTCAGTGTCTATCAAACCCATGGTAATGAATTCCATGTTTATCAGTGGTCTGGGTGAGGAGATGCTGTTTTTGCTGTTCTGAGCCTGATGTCTGCTACCTCCATCTGAGTATGTATTGGGCAGACTTTTGTTTTCACCATTATGGTGAAGGATGAGGCTCTTTGGGCCTTTCCTGAGCCAAGGGAGGCTTGTCCTCATGCCACCCCCAGCCGGGTACTTGAAGACCATCCAGGAAAGGTGAAGGGCCTTGTAATCCAAAGTCCACTTCTGTGGTGGGAGGATGTGGGGTAAAGGCAGTGACTCCTTAAATAGCTGCTTCTCTGCTTTTGGTGCTCGTTAGCACTCACACATGTGACCTGTCCAAATAACAATAAGGAAAATGTAAGCTAAGTAGGAATCAAATGTAAAGAGGTAGAAAATCAAAAGTGACTTCCTTTAACCCGACAAAGAGGAAATTGTTGACAAAGTTTCAGGCTTGATTGAGCAAAACTTTTTTTTAACTCATCTTCTCCCCCCTTCCTGCCCTCTGCTCCTCTGGAGAGAAGTCTGGATGTAACACTATTGCTAGGACTAGGCCTATGATTAAGTTCTGTTTTTCAAAGGTGATCCCAGCATGATTAAGTCCAGGTGGCCCCATGGTGCAGCAAGGGAGCCAGATGTGTTCTGCAACTGGATTGCCATTTCCTAGCCCAGCTGCAAACATTTGATTGTCCACTCACTCTGGGTATTAGAGCCGTGACCTTCTCTCTTCCTTTCCTCCCCCGTCTCCTGTCTGCTTCCCCCAGTGACATTTGAGAGCAGAGAAGTCCCCTTAGACGTGTTTGTCACTGTTACAACCATCCCTTTCTCCCTTCACCTCCCCACTCCCAGCCTGGGTTCCACACTTCCATTACTCACAGATGTTGGAGGGTAGGAGCTGACAGCGTTGGCTTTTACCTCTCTCTTTCCTTTCCTTGGATTTTTTTCCCTCTCCGTGTTCCGGCGTGTGTGCACTGACCCCAAAGCACTCCCAAGTCAACTGGCAGTGTCTGAATCCACTTAGAGGTGAAGGGATAAAGCAATTTTCTTCGAGATGTGGCATAAACTGCTTAGGTTTTGCTGTCTCTGAAGGCCTGTAATGAGAGGGTGGCCCTGTCCCAGAACAAGCCCTGTCTCACCCTGATCTATAAAATTTGGAATAGGTTAATCTTTTCCCCCAGCACTGGCCTGTCAGCCCGTTTGTGCTGAATTAGGGCTCTAATGCATGGATGGTGTCAATAATTGCCTAGTAAGCCATACTTAAAAAAGAGTCACAATCAATCGTCCCAACATTAGGATGTCATAATGCATCAGTCCTGCATTAGGAAGTTGTAATCCATCAACTTGACATCAGAAGGGACAGTGCATTGTGGGAGCTCAGCTCAGGCCTGGTGCAGGCTGGAACTACTCCACAGGCTTTGCATCAGCACTGGATTTGGTCTCAAAGGGTCACACCGTTTTGTTTTCCCACCTACCCTTTGCAGTTTAATAATGAATTTGAGGAATATTGAAATCTCTGGGAGGAGAAGGGCTGCTGATGCTATTTCTAGGAGGTCTGGGACAACAGAGGTTGAGTTTCTCATGTCTTTTCTGTCTAGAAAAGCAACTTTTTTTCTTCCTCCACTGCATTAATTCAGTCATCCATAATTATTCCAGTCCTGACTGGTTCCCACTTTCTCTGGAAATACCTATTTATCCTAGTTTGTAGATCACCCCTTGCTGTAGTCTATTTTAAGATTCAGCTTCCCCAAATGAAATGTCAGTCTGGTCTACAGCTCCTTTATAGAGCCTTCTCTGTTGTTTTATATCTGTAAATCTTCCTGTTGAGGGCAAACCCCCTCAGCTGCTATTTCAGTTTTGTGGCACAAGCCTGACGATGGGAGGTGGTACTCGCAGCAAGGCCTGAATTCAGCTCAGTGAGGTGAGGCTTAGATTTCCCTGGATACCTCGTGTGTGTATTCAGGCCTCAAGCATGCAGGCAGAATTCCCTGAGAGCTGTGTCGGGTGTGCAGTTCTAGCACAGTCTCCAAGTGCCTGGAAATCCCCTCAACATTTGTCTCCTCTCTTACCAGACATTGTAATGAGCTACTTCAGGTTTCAGTATTACAGGTTTTGAATATAAGAAAGAGTCTTTATCCAGTGTCCTGAGGAAATAAAAACCAAACCACGAAGCAAGTGAGGTACAAGGAATTACATGGATCAGTTTTTTCCCAGAGGCTGTGGAAGGGCAGCTTCAGAGGCAGCTGTGGGCTGGTCACCCACCTCTTGGTCAGTGCCTGTGAGCATCTGGCTCTGGTGGTGTTTCCTCAGCTCTTCTGTCTGTCTGGAGATTCTGAGATGACAACAAATCCCTAATATCACTTGTGTTACCCTTTCTGAGCTGTTGGATAGCTCGTGAGGAGCTGGGTTTGGGTGACTGCTGTGGGAACAGGCAGCTGTGTATCCTGCTGCTTGGTGAGGCTTGGCTATGTGCTGGGAGCTGGGCAAAACACAAAAGAAAGGCTCAGCTGGTCCCCCAGAGCAGAAAAAGGGAGAGGAGTCACAGGAGAGGAAGTCTTGGGAAGTAATAATTTCATTAAAAATGGGATGGCATTTCTTTTCAAGGGTGAAGGAGGGAGAAGCAATCGTGATGGAAATGTGAGTGCCAGGAAGAGGTGATGTTTGGTCAGTGGCAATGGGCCAGATGGAACATCCCCCCAAGGAATGACCACAAAGCCAAACACAGACCACAGTTCTTGTATCTGCTAACAGCAGTTGGTTACATTTTTGAAGAACATCATCAAAATTGTTGGTTTTCTTTGTGTTTCTTAGTTGTTATGTTGTGTTGTAGTTTCCTGTTTGAGCCCAAACATTTGTCACATGAATCTTTACATTTGCTTGCCTTGAATTCAGTAATTACTGACTTTGTGTAGGGCAGTTTGTGTGCATAGGTGATAAACTGAATAAATACTGAGGGTATTTTTTTTTAGAGTGAGGGACAGCTTTTAATGTGCCGAGTCAGTTAAGTTTTAGCTCCTGTCTGAGATTTTTCAAAACTGCCTGAAGCCATTTGGAGTTGGTGTCCAACCCCTCAAAAGATCAGAAATCCTTTTGTTTGAGTGCCTTGAGATGGGGCTGAGATTGGCAGAGCAGATGAGAATAACAATAATAATAATAATAATAATATATTCCCAGCACTTGAAGTGCAATTCCCTTGCTTTCAACCCCACATTGAAGGGCTCTGTCACCATGACTAAAACTCCACTTTGCTGGCTCAAGGACTTGGTGGCATTGGCTGAGCAAAGGCTCTAGTGCTGTGTCCTAGAGAAATCCATGGATTCTGGTGTCTCTTCTATTCCCATATCATCATATTCCTTAGATCCTTTCTGGGTGAAACACTGGCATGGTCTTGAGAGAAAAGCAGCAATTTTGCTTCTGAAAGGTTCACGCTGACAAGGTTCAGGTTAAGGCCTGAGCCTGGGGTCAGTTTTAGGCTTAGCCTCTGGCTCTGGCAGGCTCGGTTAATCCTTTGGGAGGGTTTTAGGCACGCACCATCAGTGTCAATAGTGACCACTAAATTCAGCTTTATTGGCTGAATTCTCTCTGATGCCACGAGAACTCCACTCAAAAGTGACCTTCGTAGTTGATCTGGTTCTAATTATAATCCAAGTAGTTTTAAACATTCATTTAAATGTCTTCTTAATTGCAACCTAATTTCTTCAATTGTAGCCCATTCATCAGTTGTTAATCATTTTTTAATTGTGTGGAAAGTTTGAAGGGTTAATAACAAGTCATTTGTTAGCTAGAGGTCATGAAAAGGGTTATAAAAATTGCTTGGCTAATTTTAAATAATAAATTAACAAATGGATGTGTTCCCAAATTTTAAGGTGTTTCAGTATTTGCAATATTGCAAAATTATTGGAGGTCAGGAAGGATGGATTGTATTTCTTGTACAAATGTGGATTTTGGATGTGTGTTGTAAGTTAAACTCTGTTGCTCTTGCTTCTCAAGAAAACAGTGAATGACAAAATGAACATTTCTTAATGATGGTTTAATTGGAATTGGATGGAAGTGACTCTGAGAATTCTGATGGTAATCTTCTAAGGCATGCACATTATGCAAAAGAAACAAAGGGGAAAGAAAACCAGTGCCTTTTTCAAGGTATATATTTTTAAAATAACATCTCTTGACTGTTTCTAATAAGAGCAGCTGTGAGCAGGAGTCAGTGGAAGAAGAAAGGATGTGAAGCTGAAATGAAACAGTGTTTGGGATCACATTCGTCACATCCGCGTGTTCGGATCTGGTATTTCAGTTCGTGCCTGCCTTGTTCTTCCCAGGGATGATCTTGTTCTTCACTCCAGGCTCATTCCAGCAGGGAATCTGGGCACTGGGAGCTGCTAGGGATGTTTTCTTACAGAAAATCAGAGACTCTCTGCACCTTGGTAGTGTTAGGTTGAGATTCGAGATGATGTGAAGCCCCAGCTGGAATAAATGCTTCAGCAATTCCTTCTCTTTGGATACAGGATCATGGTGTCAGTCTGAGCACTGGGAGTCTGGGAAAATCCCTGCCACGCTGTAAAAGAATTTACAGGAGTAACAAGAGTCTGAACTGTGCTGAAATAATCCCGAGAGCATCACACTCCTCCCACTGCAACAGTTGAAAGAAAAAAATTCTCTATACCTTCCACAGGCTGGAAATAGGCAGAGTGAAGGCTACAACTGGTTGTATTTTCCTATGAGAGGTGGGGTAGCAGGGCAAGACAAAACCCTGCACAATGAGACAGCCTTGCTAAGAATTCTGTCTTTTAGAAAGTAGAGGGATTCCTCACTCTTTTTCCTCTCCTAAATACAGACATTCCCCAAATCATGACATTTTCACAAATGGACTGTTCTTACAGATGAAATTTTCCATTTGTTTCCCTAGTCATCCTCCTTTGCCTCACCTCTCAGGTTAACATTTTGTACCTTTTGCTCCTGGAAAGAAATCTCACCTTCCTCCGCTCTGCTCTCGCAGCAGCCTCAGAGACGTCAGGGAGGCGATTTAGTGCCGGGATTTTCTCAGAAGGTCCCTCCATTCAGCTGTAATTTAGAGCCATTGCTTAAATCCCCCTGGGAGTTCACTTCTGGGAGCTTCCCTCCTTTGTACCCAGCCTGGGAAATAAAAATGCACATCTTCAGAGGAGGTTCCAATCAGCACCTGGGCAGGAGTGAGGATGGTGACTGGAAATTGAAAGCAGCTCTTTGCCATATATCAAGGAGGTATTTGGGATATATCATCTTTCCCGATGGGATGGGAAGGGAGCTGCAGGCAAAGCTCACGTATGGAGCACTCTCACCGGAAGGAACAGATTACCAGAGGGAAAAACCCTTTAGACAATGCCTAAGGAGCAACCCAAGAACATTCTGTCCTGTTGGGACTTTCTAACCCCAGTGAACTATATCCCTATCCTTTCTTTCCTGCTTTCCCCTCTCCCCACATCCGCCCCCAAGACTGCCAGCACTGAGAAATTTGTCTCCCCTCAAAAAAAAGAGGAAGAGAAGAAGAATTTAAAAAAAAATCCCAAGGATGGGATAAAGCCCTATTTTCCTGACCCTGATGTCTCACACAAATCACTCTATGGGAGGTGCACTTGGAGGGCTCTGTATGGCAGCCACAAGGCAAAATCCAGTATGAACTAGGTCCAGCTGGGAAACTACCAACTTCACAGCTAGAGATGGATCTGATTTTATCAGTTTGAGTATATATCTTGCTTTGTATTTCCCAGCATGAAACACTTCTTTTTGTCCCTTCTTTTAATATAAATTGCAGAGAAAGGATGATTTTCAAATGAAGAGAACCTCTCTCACTTCCCTGTATTAACCCTCTGAAGAGGATGGTGATGGAACTGGAATCCAGCAAAGTTTGAGACAATTTCTGTAAAATTGGTGCTCATTCCATGAAAAGAGGAGTTTTACTGTGGTGACTTTGTGCAGACAGCCATGGAGCAGACGTGTGGTTGAAATTACTTGCAAAAGACTGCCCCTTTAATTTTGTTTGTTTGTTTGCTTGTTTTTTGAGGTTGACCCAAGTTGCTTCTTTATTATAAAAGCCTCTAAGAGTTCTCTGTTTGTATTTGTTTTACATTTTTTTAAAAAAGTGTATTACTTGTGTTTTGAAAGTACCATAAATATGAATTTACTTCTGTTTTCCTGGAAGTGTGGTGGTGTTTGCCAGAGATACTCAGTGCTCTGAAATCTTAACTGGAGAGACCAAGGAAGTTTTTAAGGAAAGTTATTTATGTCTGATGTGTTGATATTAATAGTATTAAGTATTGACAAAAAACAACCCCAAAAGCAGAAAACACTAAATGTTTGGTTGCTAAATTCCTTTACTTTTTAAGTTCTTCTTAACTTGATGTCACCATTTCAGTGCCAGTCAGGGAATTCTGCTTGTGACCAGAGGGGAAGCCCCACAGGAGAGGTCAAGGGGAGGGAGCTCTTTGCTAATACCTGTTCTGAGGGGTCATCCTAGCCTGTCCTCAGCCTCGGACTGTGCGGAGAGGAAACTCAGGCAGAAATAAATTAAATTCTTCTACTTGTTAAGGGTTCTGTACAGAACATTGCAGGTACCTTTTAAATGTGTAGAAGAAAAGCTATTTCTAGTGGAGACTTCATCTACAAAAGTGCTCTGATCCAACAGTTTTGAGCAGCCAAAAATGCTTCTCTTGGCTTTCACCTTGTAACTGTGTGAAAGTGAAATAAAGCCCAAGCCCTTGTGCTGATATCAATCTGTAAAGCTGCAGCATTTGTGTAGCTCTTTAGCATAGTGCTGATTATGTATATGGAATGTAATTTAATAACGATTTTGACTTTAAACATTTTTCTTTGTATGCACAGTTTTTCTTCAGTGGATGATTTTCTTCATCTAATGGAATATAAAGCTTGATAAAATTATTAAGATTTCTCTGCTGTATTGTCATCAAGATACCAGAGCAGTTGGCAATGAAATGAACTCACTGTTTTGGAAAAGCTCTTTGCTTTTTTATCCTGCTCTGTCTTACTGTGCTTTTGAGACCTATCCTCGGCTACTTCTTTAAATTTTGGTGTTCCAACCCACCAACCTGTCCCCTATTGCATGGATTGGGTTTGAGGATTTGAAATGGAGCCTTCAAAGGAGCGCTGGGGCAGGCTCAGGTGAGGCTGTTATTCCTTCCTCCCCCCACTATTTCCAGGGTCTGGGAGTGCCCCAGGCTTGAATTTGGCTATGCAAGTAGTAAGGAGAGTGGTTTTAAAATTCTGACTTTATCCTGCCTGATGTGCTTTAAAAGAGTGAGAAAAGGTAATGGAGTGAGAAAGGATGAGTGACTCCAGATCATGTCTTGGTAGGAATTAATTTCCTACAGTTGCTGAATTAATGTGATCAGTACCCAGGGTCTCTAATGGACAGGAAACATCCAAAGGGATTAGAGCAGTACTGAGCAGGGTTCTTATCCAAGGAACTCTTTGTATAGGAGAACTTCATTAAAACCTCTTTGTTAATTGTTAGGGAGTGCATTGGTTTGGGATTCCTCCATAAAAATTAATGTTTGCCTTACCTTAAAGATGACTCTCTCTGACCCTCTGCTTAGGGATTCTCATGATTATTTAAGATTTCAGGCATTTAGTGGGGTGTGTCCTCGCTCACCCCTTGTCCTCCTGTGACTTTTGACAGTGTCTATTAAACAGAATTGTTGCAGTGGGCAGAGTGTCAGCACTGTCTGTGGAACACGTGAAGGTGCACTGGGACCTGAGGGCTCCCTGTGAAGGGCTGAGCTGTGAAATATTGCATCCTGGCTGCCTTGGCTTTCTCCTCCAGGACTCTCGAGGCTTCTTTACACAGTGGTGCTGCTTGTAGAAAAACACCTCTCTTGCTTCCAGAGGCAGTAAATGCTAAACAGACCAGAGGGTGATCCAGCCCCTTTCTCCCCTGAGCCTTTCCAGGAGAAATTTTCTGGGAATGACTTTAGCAGAGCCTCTTGAAGAGTCATGAAATACACAGCGATGAGATCACAAGGACTCTCTTTAATAGGAATTCTTTTTTGGGGTCCCAGGAGTAATGTCATGTCAATAATTCACCACTGCAGCTCCCTTTCTGTTTCCTACCAGCAGTAAAGAACCCCAAACAGCTTCCTTTGGAAAAAAGCATCCTGAGTTCAAGGGCCTGATCCAAAATGCACATCAGTCAGTAAACACTGATTGCAGTAATCTTTGTACAAATCTGGTGCCAGACCTCTTTGACACCAGCAGGTCTCAGAACTGTGTCTAGTTCAGGTTTCAGTGTGTTTCACCCTTGTCCCTTAGAAAACAGAAACAAAGCAAAAAACCTCAAACCCAGAGAGCTGCAAGGAAAATGATATTTTGAAGGATGGACTTGGGCCAGTTCAGGACATGTTGAGTTATCCCATCAAATTCAGTAAAGAAAACATATTTACAGATACAGCACTGGCTTTGCATAGAGAATTCATGTAGTAAATGGGCAAATAGAACCATGTTCAAAATAAAAAACATTTTCTGAACTCACTTAACTTCTCTTTCTGGGGGAGAAATAAAATCTAGGGGAGAGGAAAGCCTTGGAGCCAGATCTTGCAGGTCATTTGAAGGGAATGTGAATGAGACAAGTGTTTTCCAGATCCCAGACCTGAGGAAGGACCTGTCCTGAGGGGTTTCTGGTTGGAGAATTCAGCTGGACTCTGCAGCAGTCTCTCCCAAGTCCTCCTATAACTGAGATGCTTCCCAGAGCTCCCAGGGCTCTGTATCACACCCAAATATGGCCTTTCTCAGGGGACCCTGTGCCCTCTCTGTGTGGGTTGGACTTACCAGGTAAAATAGGCCCTTTAGGCATGAGGGGTTTTCATGAATTTGAGGCAAGCAATTGGGAAAAGTGAGGTAAAGTGCTTTTTGACACAGTTTAGCCCTTTCCACTTCTAAGCCTGAATCAGTGCAAAACTCAGAGAATGGGTTTTTTGCAGCATTTGAGCATTACAGGATGATCTCATTTGAATGCCTTGTTCTCCCAGTACTGGTATTTGGGAGGGCAGGGCAGAACAGTGGGAATTAAATCTCTGTGGTGATTTTTGGATGCCTGAGCTGTTATGCTGAGGACAACTGGTGAATGGGCTGGCACTTCTGTTTCCCTGCCCACAGTGTCTGTCCTTCAGCAACCCCCCAAAGCCTTCTCTTGCCTGCCATCTCTTCAGACAGATCATAGATATCTCCCCCAGCCCATCCTTCTCTTAAAGGGGATGTTAAGCAGGAACACAGGATTAAAGAAAGTGAAGTTTGCTTGCAGCTGCTCTGTCCTGTCAGTTCCACTCAGCATCAGTGGGATTAAATGCCTTCTTTTGGGTGTCAGGTTCTGTCTGTGCCTAGCACTGAGTTGCCAGCACAGCCCAGTGCCCTGATCACTCTCCCTTCCGAGATTGGTTCCACCCTTATATCCATTTCCTACCCTACTGGCTGGTGTCAGCAGCCTATTTGAAGTCGAATGAATTAGCACCGAAGAAATAACTGATAAAAAATACACATTAGCACCAAGCAAACTACAAAGAAGGAATTGGCTTCCTGACGTGAGCATTCAGTACCATCTGGGAACTCTCAGTGTCCAGGGACAGGCTACGTTTTGCCACAAATATTTGAGCTTCATTAAAATTTTTCCCAAAGGAAAGAACCAATTCCGACACACAAATATTATTTTGAGCGGTGAGGCACTCAAAATAAAGGTTTTCCATCATTTAAATTGTCTTTCAGTCAGAATGGTCATTGCAAACTTATCTTTTATTCCTATGTAAATATGAAATTCTGTCTGAGTACATGGATGTTGACAGGACAGAGGAAATGTGTGTCCCAAGCTAATCTTAGGAGAGAAACAAGCAAATAAAGCAGTGATAATAATGAAGACGGGCAGCTCGTGTCCATGAGCTTTTTGGGAACCAGCACAACCCTGGCTGCTATGATGGACTAAAGCCAGAGAAAATACTCTTATTTTGGGTCATTTGTGAAACATCTTGAGTATTGTTTTCAAAGCAAGGGAACTTTCTAGGAAATATTTCCAAGTGTATTTGTTTGTATTGCGATGTTGAGCTGCAGCAGAGCCTGTCTCTGGGATTTAGTGCTGGTCCTCTGCACCTTCATCTGTGTTAAAGGCTTTAGTTCATTTCTAACCCCTAATTTTAGTGAAATGATCTTATTGGGGACCTGAGTCTGCTCCACAGAACTCACACCCAGCTATGTGGCACCTCTGTAGGAGAATTCCCTTACCTTCAGGGGGAAAAAATTACTCTGGGAATCCTGATGGCTATTCTCCTTGGTTTCAGATCTCTAATTCTCAATTTTAAGGATTCCCAGAAGCATCCCTCCCTGACAGAGCACCAAGCTGTGCTGTTAGTTCTGAATACCTTGGAACCTATGGCAG
>WEKY01004338.1:25328-68399 GCA_013390045.1 Picathartes gymnocephalus | reverse complement strand
ATTTGGGGTCAGCTGTCCTGGCTCTACTCCCTCCCCACTTCTTGTCCACCTCATCCTACTCACTGCCAGGGCAGCTGAGAAACAGTGAAGGTCTTGATGCTGTGTAATCACTGCTCAGCAATAGCTAAAACATCAGTGTGTTAGCAACACTCTTTTTATTCAGAAATCCAATCCACAATACCATACAGGATTCTGGGAGGAAAATTAGCTCCATCTCAGTCAAACCCAGTACAGAAACCTAACAATGAACCCAAATGCAGTGTGTGTGTGCATGTGTCCCCACACATGCCTATGAACAAAGGGGAACAGATGCTTTTGAATGTGTTCATATAATGTGTAGACATACACACAAACAGGCACTTTTAAAAAAAATTAATGCAAATGCTTCTGAAAGTTGTTAATGGGATACATATATGTATGTATGCAGTTCAAAAATTTTTACTGTTTCTTTTAGTTGAAAACCCAATTATTTTTTTTTCAGAAATATATATTCTTTCCCTGTACCCTTAGAACACATTATCACACTAGAAAAGCAAGTGGAGGTAGAGTGACCCTTGGATGGCTTATGCATTGCAAAACAATATTTTCAGCAGACAGAAGACAGAGGAGACTGCTTTACAGCTCTGTATCAGATCTTGTCAACCTGTGTACGTGAGAGTGAGTGCAGAGTGAGGGAAAAGAACAGAATCTCGACTTTGGGCAACTGGCAGTGTCAATGCAAACTTATTATACAATAGCATGATGAATCACATTAATTCCTCTTATGGTAATGATATTAATTTCCAATGCCTTTAATGCATTAGCCATGGGTTGCTTTGGAGGCCATCCGTTTTTTGTTCATGCAGAAGTACACATAATGGCAATGAAGCTGCCTCGTCCTCAGGATTAAATTGCATCTGGAAGAAAGAAATTCCTAATAAAGGGCTTTATTTAATACAAAACATAGCTAAAAAAAACCAGGCTATAAATTTAGAGCTCCTCTAAATACAGAAGAGGGAAAACATTGAGTAATTATGTGTTTCTAATGATATTAATGAAATCTCAGTGATTTTCACATAGATGGAACATTGTAGAGCTATGGATACATGTGCACACTGAGGAAATCAAAGGAGGCAGTTTCTTGTCATTTTGTACCATGGCTACTGGGATTCGGGAAACTTAGATAATTCATAGAAGTTGAAAGAGAAAAGCAATAGTATCCACAATCAGAGAGAAGAGACTGTGAACACACATGTATGCAGAAGTTTGATTAAGAATGGGAAGTCAGCTAATATTTTGATATTAGTTTCTATTCATTGCTTGCACAAGAAAGAAGAATGTCAAGATTTTTTTTCTATAAAAGGTGAAACCATTTATGCTGTTAATACTTTGTCTTCCAGAAAGAAGGAAATTCTGTGTGGTATCACATTCATTCAATTCTCTTTGTCTGCTATGTTAGACCAGTAGGATAAAAGCTTTAATATTTATGACAAAGCAGCGTGGAAATGTTCACAGTGATTCCTTTAGAATGATTTTAAAAATTTGTAAAGTTGTGATTATTAAAGAAGAACACTATGACAACCTGGTTGTTTTAAAGGAACAAAGAATGAAATGGTTTTGTAGAACACTTATATGCAGCAGAAGGAGTTTTAACTAATAAAAGCTCCTCTATCATACTACTTCAAGCCAGGTTTCTTGAATAAGGGAAATAGCAGTCTTTTTATTGGCTCTGGCTTTCATACCTGTATTTCACTTCCCTCTGCTTCTTCTCATAGGGCCACAGAAAAGGTTTAGCTGAGTTAGTCCATACTTATGATGTCAGGTGATATGTCTGCACAGTCTGGAGGAGGAATCTAGGACATCACTACTTTTAGAATAACACTGGTTCCTCACAGATACCAGTAGGAAGAAGGTTCTTCCTCCTGTATGTTCTGAATACATTCTCCCTATGGAAGTAACAGTAAGGAGTCTTGTGAGGATCCAAAGCTCTCTGCAAGGCCTCATATCTACTGGTTTTACTTTTGTTTAACTCTCAGGGAATCTACGAACATGAGCTTCCTGCTGGGAACAAAAGAGGTTTCCAAATGAGGAGGGAAAAATTTTGTGGATAGAGATTTCAGTAAGATGATCTACAGAGAACTAGTGCCTAGCAACACGATAGCTTTCTTCAGGAGGGCATTATCTATGCTCTTAGATAATGCTTTCCAAGGAATTTGAAGAGCTTGCCATTAAAGATGTCTACTGCAATAAAAGAGTTACAGTGCCTCAATATTTCAGGAAGCAGGAGGAAACCAGAAAGTATACGTGATCGATTTAATATAAATTAAATCCAGTATAAATTTCTGAGCAGTGGACATCTAAGCAGTGACAAGAGGAAGCAGGCAGTGTACAAATTCCCCATTATGAACACCTGTTTAAAAGGTAGTTTATTCTTGTATCACATGAAAGAAGATGGCCTGAGATTCCCATAGTTATTTGGGCTATCTAATCTGCTGCTCCACTCATAGCAGAATAGTGGCCACTTAAACACACAGAGAGAAGATATTAATGTTTTATAAGCAGGTCATTTGTAGTCTCTAATAATGTGTATGAGATCACTGTGAGAATGAACATATATTTTACCAGAGAGGATGGACTTACATAAGCCTACACCTTTATTGCTTTTACTTCAGTGTTGTGACCTGTATATGCCCTGTGCCTGACTCAGGCTGCAGTCTCCTTGAGACAGGAGGCCCTGGTGCTCTCCCTCTGTGTTGGTACAGAGCCCAACACTCCAGGACACCTGATAAACATGATTGCCAATAACATAATCACTCAGGGCAATGACTTGATAGAAGTTTAATTCTAGGAGTGTCTTTACCCCAGGGGATTTAATATAGATTTCGGCATAAGTACATCAGTGAAAGTCAGGTAGGAAAAGAGCAAGTGCATTTCTTGAAGTCTTATTTTATGTATTAGTCAAAGGGCAAACAGAATTGCTCAGTTCGCAAAACTGCCAATTTATCTTCACCCCACATATCTGAAGAAGGACTGATTTTGCAGTGTGACTTACCCAAATCTATCATTGCTTAATAAATTACTCATGTGTGTCTGGCTGTCTCTTGTAATTGATTTTAGTTTGTCAGCTTTAAGTGTGCTGCTATTTCCTTGTTCTTTCCTTCATTAATATTACCTTCTCAATCCATACTAGGAATGTAGTTTCTAAAGATAAATTGTTTTCAGCCCTTGAAGGTGACAATGCTGTGATGGCTTTATGGTAAGTGCTTGCTACTAATTTCTTTAGAACTACTGTTGAATCAACTTCATCCAGATGAAGTGGCTATTCTGTGGCTTTCCCCCCCTGCCCCTCCTGTAAATAACTTTGCTAATTTCAGCCATTAAAAATGTTTTGCTTTTTTTTTAAACTATTTTTTCACCTTTTTATTCTACATTTACTTGGCCAATTGTAAGACAGCTTGCTGTTTATATGTGGTACGAATGGACTGGTTGATATTACTGACATTCTCTTTAAAAAAATAAAAACTTTTCTGGTGAGAACACCCATTTTAATTATGCAATTGATGTCAATAAACTACCACCAATACATTTAAAAACTTCCTCTTAGAGTTTCTTATTCTAAATCAAAAACTATCTAATATTAAATTTTCAATTAAATAAATTGCACAGTTTATAGTATTTGTAAGAAAATTGCTGGTGCTTAAAAATATAAGCACATTCTGATGAAGCTGAAATGATGACACTTTGGCTTGTATCACAGCACTCTGGGTTTTGCATGAAACATAACAGCCAACAGGATGCAGCCGATCATCTGCAATTTTGTCTGAGTGTTGGATACACATGAATCAATCTCATCTGTGGTGCTTTTTAAAATTTACTTCCAGTTATTGTGACTGACTGTAAAGAGAAACAACTCTGCTCAGGATACAAATAATGTAATTTGCATTCAAATAAAATTTTAAGTGTTAGAACTAGGACGCTCAACCTATTATTTTATTTTTATGTCATTGATACACAACAAAAATTGAAATGTGGAACTCACTGCTTTAGGATTTGAAGGTAGCCAAAGTGATAAATGAGTCTAAAGTGGATTAGAGAATAGCCTGACTGATGGATGCTCCGAATGCAGTCCTGGCTCAGAAAATCTTTAAATTGCTGACTGCAAAGAGTCATGAAGTGATATCAGAGATAGGATCATTCATTCCCTGTTTCTGTAGTCTTTCCTGTATGTCTGGTTAATGTAGACAGCACAGTGAATAAGGCAGATCACTGAGCTGAGCTGATACTGCTGTTCTTACTTTGTAATGCTGGCAGGTAGCAGAATTATACCAGATAATTTTAAAAATCAGGTCACTTCATGAGGGATAAGAATTCTTCCATTGTGAAGAAAATCCCTTTTATCTACACAGTGAAAACAAGCAGTCCTCTGCTGTCTGTTTACACCAAGGTCCAGATCCTCAGTAAAACTCTCCTGTGCAGGTAGCCCAGAGCAGCACCAGCCACTTTCACTCCAATACTGCACAAGACTATCATCCCCACTTTATTACAGCCATCACTCTTCACTTTTAGCTTTTTTCCTCCAATAAAGGACATACGTTTCAGACCTACTATTCTTACATGAAATAGGATTTTCAAAAACAAATTTCTTCCACTTTCATAAAGACTTCTTTTTCTGTGTGAATTTTCTGGCCTTTTGAGGCAGCCATTTTGGCAGTTCTTGGGGTATAGTCCCATTTCCGGCTTGTTTGTGGGCATTTTTCATGCAACAGCAGAAGCAAGAGGCAAGGATATAGTGAGCCAGATATGTAAACCTGCCAAATAAGGAGAGCTTAAGTATAAGGTGTAATATCAGAAACCACTTGTTAATGTATTGAGAATGTGTAAATCTGCTACTACAGTAAGTGAAACTGCTAGATGGCTGGATGACCTTGAAAAACTATTTTCCTGCCTGTATTTGTCTCCCTCAACTATAAAACAGTGATGATGACACACACGCCACTCTCATCAAACACAAACTCAAAAAATTTTACGTCTATGCATATTTGGAGTAATTCGATTGCAAGTTGAACGTACCTTTCTTTTTTCCTAGTAACTTTTTCTCAAAGAACAGGAAAGAAGTTTAGTGGGATGCCTTTGAAATATCTGTTTAAGCAAAAGGTCAAATATAAAGCAAATAAGCGCCTATTCTTCCAAACTTGACAGGTGTTTGTATGTGGATATTGTATTTATCTTTCTATTAATATCTGTCACTCAACAGAATAATGCACGAAGGGGAAGAGAGAGATAGAGATTTTTTAAAAAATCTAAATAGGTTAAAAAATGTTGCCATAGAGACCGATTCAGACACTATAAAAATAGCTTCCTGTATTGTTGATATTGTCCTTTTTCCTTCTGCTATTCTATCTAACTGAAGTAGACAGCCTCAGCAAGATGCCCAGTCATCAAAGGCAAAGTAACAAGTCCACGAAGCATCTCCCAGGTTATTTTGAATCTGCATGGCTATCTGCAAATTTGGGTTTAATTACTTGATTCAAAACCTAGTAGCATAGCTTCTGGAAGCCAGGCCAAGAAATTTGGCTCTTTATAGCTGTTTTGTTTTATCGGAGCTTCCTAAAAATTCTATAAATTCTCTTATTTAAAATGAAAAACTGTATGTGCTTATATTTTGGGGTTTGGTTTATTTTTATGAGTTGAAAATATAAGTAGCATTCTTGAAACTGAAGATTGGTGATATTTATCTCTCATTGTCTTATTGCATATTTGTAGCCAGTAAGAGCTATTTGGAGGCTTGAGGGGTANTTGAAACTGAAGATTGGTGATATTTATCTCTCATTGTCTTATTGCATATTTGTAGCCAGTAAGAGCTATTTGGAGGCTTGAGGGGTATTTTTTAAATTTTTTGTTGTTGTTGTTTTTGTTTTTGTTTTTAGCGAAAGAACAAACTGATGATAAGAATATTAATTTAGGATAAATCTTCTCTTAAGAGAAATACTGGGTTTCACACTCAATTTTGATACAAGAATCACTGCCTGGTCTTTCTTGTATGTGATAGACACATTTCTGGACACATTTTTCTACTTTAAAAAAATTTATTTCTTTTTATTTAATTTGTAAAGTAAGTTTTTAGGAAAGGAATGCTTCAGGCACTAAAATAGACATCTTCAGAAAAAAATTCTTATACAAATAAAAAAGAAAAGGAATGAATATGTTTGTAATAAAAATGCACAACTGAGAATAGTAGCTGCACTGCTTCCCACTCCTCTTGTGGCTTAACCCCATTAAAGAGGAGCAAGCGAGGCTTGTACTTGTTTAGTTTATCCCAGCCATTGGACTGCTTCACCTTGTTGTAACCCCATTTCCTAGTCCCTGTTTTGAAATTGACATGACAGGCCTACTTAGCACCACTTTTTCCAGAGGTGAGGGATCTGAGAAATGTGCTATGATGTGTTAACAAAGCCACTAGAATTAATGGAATTATATCTGCCAAAACATGGTGATGAATTTTGAAGAAGTAATCTTCCTAGGGCAACCGAAACTGAATGGGCCAGATCTTTGCTCTCGGTGTGCCTTTTTGTACTGGCAAGGGGACTGTTCACCATAGGAAATTCCAAAGCCATAATACTGGCAGATATTTCATCCCCTTTGCCTGTGGGGTTGAAGTTTGATGAAGAGAGGTTTGCAAGGCTCATCTGGCCCCCACAGCTGGGCCTGGGTTAGAACTCCTGCTAGATACAGATGGGTTTGAGTGCAAAGCTCCCCCTGATCCACAGCTGTTACCCATACTGTCTGCTCAAGAGATTTGTTTTGACTGTTATTTCTGGTGTTAGAAAATTTCACTTTGATCACTAGAAATGAGTTGTGTCTTTATATCAGCAGATGAAACAATGGGCTGGGCAGTGGTCTGTGCAATTTTTTAGAGAGGACTCCAACCCATATAAGGATGAGGACAGTAAGCAGAAAGAATGTCCACATTTGAGAATTTTTTCAGCTGCAGTCCAAATATTAGGCATCTAATATTGTGACACTAGTGGAAAAAAGTATGGTGTCCAACGGAGGAATAAAGAAAAAGACACATTGCAACACTGCTGCAAAGGTGAATTAAGAGGAAAAGAGGAAACTTCTGAAAGAAACTCAAGTAACAAAGTCAAGGTTACAAATGTCTGTGTGGTAAAGGTTACTGTGAGGGCCTTGCTCTGCAGCAGGGGCTTGTAACACAGTTGGCAATATCAGGCAAACGTTCTCATCCATGACACAGATGACACTGCTTAAGAGCCTGTATGTCCCTTCCCAGAGAGTCAATGGAAGAAATGACTTCAACAAAACACAAGGGACGTTTCATATTAATAGGCTAGGCAGAAAAAAGATTTGATAATGCCAAATCTATTGGAGGGTTCCAGGAGTAAGAGAGAGGGAAAAAAAAGAAACAGGTGCTGCAGTTCAGTCTTGCTGAACCCTGCAAAAACAGAATGTTAAAAGCAGACACTAATAAAAGCCAAGATAGCTGATAGCATCAGAGATGTTAGTTTGCCAGCACATCTTTATTTTGACCCAGATCTCACACCACAAAAAGTGAGGTCTCACGAAGCCTTAAAAAATAGCAACACAGTTTACATTTTAGCAGCAAAAGAGGGATTTTATCAGGCAATATTGAGGAAAAGAGAAAGTCACAACTGTGAAGAATTAACTGAAGCCCGACAGGGAAGTTGTGCATTTTTAAGGACACACAGGCAAAACCATCTGTCTGTAGCTCACTGGGCATTAAATTGAATGTCAGTGACCAAAGTGTTACCACAGTCAGATGTTAGTGTAGGTTCCTGGCAAATCCACCCAGCTAAAGAATTGCTGTACACCTGCAGGAAAGCCCTTGTCAGGAAGCTGTGTATTTAATGGGTGTTGGCCATGGACCTTCACTGCCTGAGCACCTCTAGAACAATCATTCAGACTGTCTATTTGCTTGTCCACTCTCCATAAGCAGAACTGGATGTGGCTCAGACACGGCTTCATCTTTAGTTCTAAATATCCAAATATATGACCAGAATATGTGCATTTACACCAGAGATGTTCACAAATATGGTACATTAGTAAATACAGATTTGAAGTCGAAAAAATGAGTATCTCTCCAACTGAAAATAAAAATTGGGAAATTCATAAGTGTGGCATAAATAAATAGGAAATTCAGACATTTTTAGAAAAACCTTTACTATCAAGGGTGCTTCTAATTTAAGGCAATACCTGACTATGATGAATAAATGGAGAAACTTTAAAAAAATATTTTTAATTCTTACATTTATAGAGTCACACACATGACTTAAAAAAATTACAGAAAAATATTAAATAATAGAACCATAGACTATATATTTTTACAGAGTTGTTCTATAACAACAGCAATGTTTGGTACAGTATCTCATAGTCAGCATGCCATAGACAAATACATAGACAAAGTAGTTGGAAGAAGACCAGTCAAGAGTTATGGCCATGTGAAAAGTCTTTACAAAAAATGACTGATAACCTGAAGCGGAAAAGGAGATACTAGCAGTCTTTTTTTATTTTTTCCCTATTGCAATATAATATTGAAAAAAATATGAACACTCAGTGGAATTCTCTGGTTCAAAATTTTTGCACGACATTCTACATTAGACTTCAAGATTTTGACTGATTTTTTTTTTTAGTGCTGAATGCACAGGCAAAAACATTTATAACAGTGGGCACCATCCACGGCTTAAATGAAGCAGCTACCAACACAAGAAGAAAAGGCTTTAAAGAAAGATTTTCAGGTCTACATTGACCTTGTCTTGGAAACAATCCCACCATCTGACAGTTAATGCCAGCAAATTCAGAGATGAATAACGAATGGACTAGACTTGCCAGAAACCTGCCAAATTCTGCCAAAGAGGGAGGTATTTGTGAAGCCAGCATTTAACAAACTTACTAGTGTTTTGGAAAGACTGAATTGATTGCACACAACTGATAGCCAAGTATTGAAGAGACAGCACTATCTAATCCATACTGTAGTTCAGGAAGAGATCTCTTCCAAAATTTGAGTGACACCAGGATATAAGCAGAGTCAGCACAAGAAGAACAATAACCTGTATGGCAGCTTGTTCTGACTGAGATCAGACACTAGGAGAATAAGGTGATGGAAATAAGCAAACAAAAAAATATATCTTGTCAGAGTCTAGAAAACTCTTCGGCAAGGGGAGTGGAGAGATTTTAGTGTTGTTATTTTACACTTTGCTTTTGGACTTGTTTTTGTTTGGGATTTTGTTTGTTTTGGTTTGTTTTTTTAAGAGGAACACAGGAAAATTCCTGTAGCAGTGACTTTGCTAGATATACCAATTTGCTTACAGTTTCAAGACTTCATCACATGCACACAAATCAAGTCAATATTTCCAAAATGCAGACCATGACTAGACTAACAAGCTAAGGAGGGGTAGGTTGTAGGTTCCATTACCTGGCAGGTGGCTATCCATACTGCTGGAATGCTGGCATGATCTTTACCGTGGTCTCTGCCAAGCAATACCACTCTGTGTGATACTCATCACACTGCACTGGACAGCACAGGCCAAAAGGCTGCATGGATACACCTTGCTTCTTCTGGAAGGCAAGAGCTTTTATGGATTACCCTCAGAGCCAGAGAACAGTTCCTGGCCCATTTAGTTAATTGCAGATGTATAGACAAAGCCAAAGTCTCTGAAACCTTTGTAACAAAACATGGATCTTATTTTCTCTTTCTGAAAACATTTGATTAGTGCTTCTCTTACTGCCTCAAAGCTTAATTTAGAAGCCAAAATTTTCAGAAAGTTTTCTATAATTTCTTTTTGCTCAAACATGTCTGGGTACTTATTACATGAAACATTACTGATAGCCCCTCTCTCCCCCTGCATTTGTGAAGTGAGAAAAATAATATTTCCCTCCACAAGTACTGTAAGGACAAATACAGTGATGAATGTGAAACTTCCAGACAATGAATTATGAGAACTACATTCCTTTCTTTGAGTCAGAGGATTTTAGGGAATTTTAAGACAAAAACCAAACTAATGCATTTCTTAGTTATCACTAATATCTTCATGGAAAGTGTTATAAAAACAAGCAGCTTGCTTTGTGCTCTTCCAGATACATACTGTCAGGAAATAATTTATCTCTATATTTCACTTACATACTTCATAGATAGTTTTTATAGTAAAAGACTTATATTATTTTCAGTTTTTCCAGATTCACCAATAGTAACATTTGTACTTCTTCCCTTACCTTGACTTTGTATTACTTGTGTGTGGTTCAACTAAAGCTGTGATCTTTTCAAAGCTTCTACTACTTGAACTTCTCTGGCCATTGCACATCTTTGTACTTATCCTTTCTCTTCATGAATAAGCACTGAATGCCTCTGTATTTATATACCTATATATATATTTCCTGACTCTTGCTTAATATGAGTTAGAAGTGGGAACACTGTTGTTCTCATTTTGTGGCACTGAGACCCTCTCTGAACAGGAATAAACGGTTATGCAGAGTCTTACTCAGTAAACAGCCAAGCCTTTTATTTAAGTCTTCTAAATAACTCAAATTTTTCATAGTGTAGCACTTTCAACTAAAATGAAATATTCTGGATGTCCACAACGTATGTGGCACATTGCCATTTTTAAACAAGACCTTTCTTCCATCTCTGCACGGTTGTGTAAGATCACTACAGAATTAAATAGGGATTTGGAATATAGCAAACTTCACAGTCCAGATTCTTTCAGTTTATTGCCCTTCTTAACTGCTGATGCTATGCAAGATGTATTAAAGTACTAGTGCAGAGCAATTAAACTGGAATATTATGCAAAAAGCACTTTCACATTTCCTATTAAAATATTAGGGATAAATTATTCTTTTTAGTCATTGTAGATGAAAAAAAAATATATGAAAGCAGGAAAAATTTACTTCATTTAATAGGAAAAAACTTTTAGTCATGTATTTGCATTTATATTCCACAGACAATTACAGAAGCACCAATACTCAAAAATAAACATTGTACAGGTGATGATTCAACACTAGTAAAGTCATTCTAGGTGCAAGATGATGGATAAGATCGCTTCAAACAAAAAATTGAAGAACTGCTATTAGACTTATGTAAATTTGTGTGTAAAATGGTCTTAAATTCTGCAGTTCTTGTTTGAAAACTCTTCTCTATATTTGAAATGGATGGCCAGTCTCAGTACCAGCTCACAAAAAAGCAAAACAGTAAGCAAGTCGAAGTAGAGATGAGAAGACCCAGTCTACATCTATAGGTTGAACTTCTCACTGATGCACCTCTAGATGCCTAAGCAGCTGTAATAATTTGGTCTTCCCTTTGGAAAAACCCTCCTATATTGCACATGTAAATCCCCTTCTTTCTAGAGAGCCTGTGTATGTAAGGGTGTGGGTGTTGCTTTGTGTTTGCTATCAACTCATTTCTCATACTGGTGGGTGGATGATGGTTGTGTTAGATGGCTGTTACAAAAGAAAAACAAGAACATTGTTTCTTCGTCTTCTACTTCAGTTGATTTTGCTGGTCTAGCGACTTCACATTCAAATCGTACTGTTCTCTGTTGATACCAAAGTTTACTGTACAGTAATGGAATGCATCCTATTTATTACAAACAGGGGGCAAGATGGCTTACTCAACACTAAAAGTACACTGATCAAAGTCACTTGGCTATTATTGTTATTGTTACTAGCTATTTTATGCAAACACAGTTTCACTGCTGCTTCACTTGGTATTTGTATCTCTTATGTCTAGAATTTTATATTCTCTATTCTCCACTGCATAAAGAAAACTGGAGGCTTGCCTTGAAGACAATAAAAATTGATGTCTGGCTTTGGACAGTTTTGATACTTGTCTATTCCCAGGGGTTTAATAACAATTTAAAGCACTAATATAATTCTATGTGTCTTTTACATCAACATTAACTTCTTAATTGAACTTACTTTTTTTGCTGTATTTTTAATTATTTTTCCTTTAATCTTTCTAGGTTTTATTTAACCATTGTTGTTCTATTCTTTCCTTTATTTCTGTTACAGCTATCAATCTCCTCTGATCAGACTCTTCAGTATTGACATTTTCCTTCTCTCCTCTGTAGTCCTCTTAGCCTCATTTGCCCCAGGCATACTTCTCTGTCATAAAAATAGCCCCTTAATATTCCTTATGGAAATCTCAGATTTTTAATCAGTGAGGGACACAGCAAAAAGAAAAAGGATGTATTTATCTAAAGCTTCATTCTGGAAAGATGGATTTGCAATTTATGTCCTATACAAAAAACTTATATTTTACCATATAGATGCGACCATAAGCAATTAAGTCTTGTAATCATTAAAGAAGGATAATTCCCTGTCATTTCGAGTCTGACCAAAAAAGCCTATGGCTTGAAAATTCTGCTGCTAGCTCCTACTTGTTCTATGTGTGTTATTGTATTTTCTCCAGAAACCAGATTTCATGAATGATGGATAACACATCATTGCACTGGGTGCTAAGACAGCCAGTCAATGTGTTGATACTCTTTCTGTATTAATGGTCCACCCACTTTACTTTACATCATCTTCTCCACTTTCACTTGAAATGCTTGAGTGTCTCTCCTGAATTCTCATTGAATAGGACCTGTCAACTCCCTCGACAAATTAGAGGGATGGGCAGTCACCAGCCGTATCAAGTTCAACAAGGGAAAAGTCCTGGATTCTGCACCTCGGCCAGAGCAATCCTGGATGTACGGACAGATTGGGGAACGGGATGCTGGAAAGCAGTGCCATGGAAAGGGACCTGGGAGTCCTGGTCGATGGCAAGTTGAACATGAGTCAGCAGTGCCCTGGCAGCCAGGAGGGCCAACCCTGTCCTGGGGGGCCTCAGGCACAGCATCGCCAGCCGGGCAAGGAAGGGGATTGTCCCGCTCCGCTCTGCACTGGGGCAGCCTCACCTTGAGTGCTGGGGGCAGGTCTGGGCACCACAATATAAGAAAGAAATTAAACTATTCAAGAGCATCCAAAAGAGACCTACAAAGATGGTGAAGGGCCTTGAGGGGAAGCCGTGTGAGGAGTGGCTGAGGGCACTTGGTCTGTTCAGGCTGGAGGAGAGTGAGGAGAGACCTCACTGCAGTTACAACTTCCTCGTGAGGGGAAGAGGAAGGGCAGGCACTGATCTCTTCTCTGTGGTGACCAGTGACAGGACCCGAGGGAATGGCCTGAAGTTGTGTCAGGGAGGGTTTAGGTTTGATTTTAGAGAAAGGTTCTTCACCCAGAGAGTGGCTGGGCACTGAACAGGCTCTCCAGAGCTATGGTCACAGCACCAAGCAAGAGTTCAAGATGCATTTGGACAATGCGCTCAGGCACATGGTGTGACTCTTGGGGGTTGTCTTGTGCAGGGCCAGAAGTTGGAGTCAATGATCCTTGTGGGTCCCTTCCAATTCAGTGTATTCTGTGACTCTGTCATTCTGGAATTGTGACATATTAAACTTCTTTCAATTATTATGATAACCTTGCTGCTTAGGTAGGATTTTAGGCCACTTTTATTCATCTGGGTTTGGTTGTCTGGCTTGTCTCGTGTCTTAAATGCTAATATATGTGATGTGCTTACATTGATCAAAAACAGCAAGGAAACATAATGGAGCCCCGACCTTGCTTCACAGTTAGAGAACTTGCATAAGATATTAGAAAACTTCACAGGTATAAGTGGACTTGTGTCTAGTCAATTAATTATACAGTTCTGAGCTTAAGTTACTCCTTACTCTATTTGTGCAGGTTAATTGATAAATCTATATAAATACAAGAATCAGATTTTAATGGTTTTTCCAAAAGATGTCCTTGTCGAGCACTTTAGTTATACGGAATTATAATGAAATACTTAAAAGACCTTCTTGGTCTTAAAAAATGTAATACAAGTATAGCTTATTTCTTTAAAATGTTAAAATAAAGTTTCCTTATTGAACACAGTCAGTTTTTTTTATACAACAGTCTATGCAACATTTTGCAGTGAGGTCTTCAGGAAATGATGTAAGTCATATGCTATAAGATAAATGGGTAAATGAGAAGCAAAACCACTTAACGCATCATATCATGCTCTCTGCACAGCAACTCAGCCAAGCAAATGTGAACAGGTAGAAACCTCTTGTTTTACTTTCTATAAAGAAGGTGGGGGAATAGTGTTCAGACTTGCACAAGAAGGATAAAAAATATTTCACATGTTAAATCTTGGGTTTTGTGCTGTAAGGTCCTTCAGTTAGACCTACCATTCAACTGATGTACTCTAAGGAGTACTTAACATGACAAAACTTCAGGGGTAGCTATGATCAAGTCACTAAAACATTAACTGATTATGTCTCTTGCTAGAGTAAAGAACAAGAACATTGCTGCCTCCCCCTCTCTGAGAAAACCCACATTCACTCCTTAGTCTTTATAAATGGTGAGCTATGAAGCTCGCTTTCCCCTCACCAGATGAAACCTGAGCTAGTAAGACCAGCCTGGAAGATCTTTTCATGTCATAATTTTCAAAAGAGTTGATGAGTTTTTACTTATGTGAGCTTTTACTTATGTTACGTGAGTGATGTGAATTTTTGTAATGACAGAGATACAAGGGATATTACTTGCACAGCACATGTGGGCAAGCAGAGAGAAAACTGCAAGTCTGATTCTTGAAATGGAAAAGCTTGTACAATATTGTTGAGATAAGGACAAAGACTGTTATAAGCAGGGATTTGTAGGTATGAGAGAGAACACAATATTCCCAGTATTGGCAGATGTTTCTCTCTGAGTGGCTGTCATTAGTCTGTAAGTATGTGAAAATAAACTGTCATCCCGTACTTTGGAAAGGATGAGTTTGGTATATGAAAAAAACACAGCCAAGCTGATAGTGGGATCTCATAATTAGGCTATATAATGTATAATAAGTTAATTTTGAAGAAAAGATAACCTTAAGGCTTCAAGAAATTGTCAGTGCCTGGTGTTCGTTCGGAGATTTGTTACGCAGTTTACTCTGCAAGACTCAATATGCTTCTGTTGCAATAAGTCTTCTTTGCCAGTGGATCAAAGAGAAAATTGAGACAGTGGCTGTAAAAAAAATTTGCCAGCAGTTGATGGAGTGTAATTGAGTGTAGCTGATAGAGTACCAGTAGCTTGCTATGCATTCTTCCCTTAAAACAAGACACTGCTAATGGTTCAGGCACGACAGGGAGGAGTTTCAAAACTTCATTTACTACCAGACGTAGCCAATAGCTTTAAAAAGCTAGTGTTCCTAGGTACTCTAGTGCGAGAATGGGGAATCTTTTTGCACTTGGGTTTGAGGAGGCTCCCTCTTCTCTGGAGGCTCCATGGGGCAGGTTCTCTCAGACCAACAGCTCTTCCTCTGCTAGGATTGTGGCCTTATCCACAGCTTGCAGCTATGTGTCTTCAGGGAATATTTCACACCTGGATCTCTTCTCAGTGGGGAAGACTGAGAATGGGTATTTTTGGAATGAAACTTGAAAAGGTACTTTATTGTGGCAGAGTAGCAGGATATATACTAGCACTAAATCTGTAAATCACTAAATAGGTGTTTCCACAAGGCTTTGTATGGTGTCTCTCTACTCATCAGGGCAGGTTACTAAATGAGTTTCCCCTGTTTGACTCGACAAAGGATGAAGGCAGGAAAAAAGCTGAGTGAGAGAAACTAGTGATGTACTAAAGTCACGCTTGTTGTATTATGCTCTAATTGTGCTTGATAGGATGGAAAAGGAAGGTATCTCCTGCCATTGTAAAGCTGTATTAGGCAAACTGAAAAACCTTGCTGCCTACACAGAGGTGGATAATGGCAACTGTCATTGCACAAGTCCATTTTGAAATATTATGGTATCTGGTTGTGATTTTGCTATGTTCAGGTCTTCCATTTTTCTCAGTCAAGTAAAAATTAACAACTTCTCTACATTATTGCGTTAGCCTATATGCTAGAAGGGATGAATGCAAATAAACACAGAAATATTAAGCTTAATCAATTGCTGTAGACTCAGTAAAGCTTTAAAGATGTAGAGAAGATACTGGAGATTGTCCTGAAAGGAACATGTTGCCATTGATCTGATTTAGTCATAAACTGCTGCAAAGGTTTGCAGTAAAAGCAATATTCTTCTTACAATTTCAGTAGTATATGCTCAGACTTGTCTTCAAGATATTTTAGAATAAACTTGACATTTATGGAAAATATTCTGGCAGTATCTGAATAATTTTGATTTTGAGAAACAGATCCTTTCACAGTTTCCCCCTTTAAATGTCAGAATGTTTTAATCTTCATTATTTTTATACCTGGAAAGGATATTGGAAACCTCAAAGAACACCATGATTGATATTTTTACTGATCAACTTAGAGTGCAGGAAAACTTGAAATTAATGTAGAAATATAAAACGGGAGATATAATACTGTGCTACCTACAAGATGGTTTTCTAGTTTTACTTTTCTCCCACGAACTTTAATGGCTTAAAACAAATTTTTAGTGCAACTTTTCTTGTTAATTGCTCTTGCAAGAGGGTGACTGTTTCATTCTGCTGTGACTCCTGGGAGACTATCTACAGATACTAACTGAGCCCTCCTGGCTCACCTTGGCAGAGAACTTATTAGCTCTCTCCAAAGGAGGCAGGAAAGACAATTTTTTTCAGATATCTGAGAATGCATCCAAAGAAAGGGAGATGGAATGAGCTGGAGATCACTGTTAATTTCTGATTAATTTTGTGCTAATACAAATTACCAGCGGATGGATTCTGATCCAGAAAAGCCCGTGTCAAGACCTTAAGGACTTTCTATTCAGAATCTGAACTGCCTTTAATACTTCTTTTTTTTCTTTTTAAGATTTTGAATTTTATTTTTCAAATAGCTTAATTGTCATCTCTAAGGCTTTAACTCTGCAGTTTCCATCAATACTAAGAGGCACCAAAAAGTCAATAATTACCATAAAACACACTGTCATTTGTTCAAAACTCAGACTCAGAATAAGATGACAAGAATGCTCCTACACGTTAATGAGTCGTGTGCTGTTTGTACCTGCACACTTCTGTTGCTCTGCTTATCACTACATTTTCAAAATATGAACAGAGGTTTAATCCTATGGCTGACACAGTACCCTGACAATGCATGCCCTCTGCACCCTTATGTAATCACACACTTTGTAAACATTCCCTCAAACTCTTTCACAAAAGGTGGAAAACTAGTGTGTGTTTTCTCTCTTTATCAGGACTCTGTGTTGCTTTAAGAATCACAGACCAGTCTGGCCTCAGCCTATGTATCTGTTTTGAAGTCAGTGGAGTGAGCTTATTCCACAAGTGGAAACTAGCACTGTGTTTTTATTCCACTGGTCACTAGACTTCTGTGAATATTTATTAGCCTTTACTTTATTATGCCTGTAGTTAGTAAAAAAATTCAGATGTTCCAGGACAGGTCTTCATGTGTGGTGACAGTGTATAGGGCACAATTCAGGAACAGATGCAATAGGTGCACACGCACACAAATCCTTCCCCTGTAATAAGTTTGGCGCTGGTCTACACATGGCTGTTGTTGGAACATCCTGTGAATTGGTGTATCAGAAAATGGGTCCCACCTGGAGCCCCTGGTCGCTACGGGACAGGGGCAAGGGAGGAATGCAGAACAATGTCCCCTTTTTCTTATTCCTATAGTCTCAGCTGGTCTAGCTGTTGGCTTTGATATTGGTCCCATGCTACTGAAATAATACCACACTGGGCTGAGAAGATCATATTGAGCCTACGAGGGCTGCTAGGCATAGCCTTCTGGCCATTTTAACTCTGCAGCTTCATGATAGAGGAGTGTACCACTTCAGAAAAAAAAAAAACAAAACCAAAAAACTCAGCATGAGCAGCCACAGATAGTTACTAACTTAAAGTTGTTAAACCAAAAGCAAAGTACGTAGACTGATGGGATGCTCTTTGTCAGATGCAACGATATAGACCAAATCTGCCACTACCATAAATTGGCCCGATGCTGGCAAAGTCAATGGAATTCAGCCTGCTTATTCTAACAATCTGTTTGGCTCAGTGCCTTGTAGTCTTGCCTCATGGGGCACTCCCAGCACTAAAAACTGCTCCATTTTAAAGAACAGTGATCATATATACAAAAGCTGAAGATGTGTATTGCTGAAAATATGTTGTCACCAAAAGGTGCAGAAAACAGAAAAAAAATATTTACATTGGTTGGTAGTTGGTGAGATCAAACACACAGAGTCAGGGCACTTAAAAGATTTCAGTGGATTAAAATGTTGTCACAGGATAACAGTCTCACAGTGATAGATTCTGAGGATATTTACCTTCAAAGTAAGAAATATTAAACAGTAGTAAAAAACTTAAACCATCAATTATTTTCTACCGTACTGAGGAATTATTCAATTAAAAAAGAAAGATTAATAAATTAATTGATGGTGGGTTGCTGGAGTTACCAGTTAAATTAAAAATGAAGCATTAGGTTGAAAAATCATGTTTTGTCTCATTAGAACTCAAGCCTTGCACACAGTTGTGACAAGGCAAGATTAGAGCCAGGGACAGGAATAAATGTGTCTTGCTCCCCCCACAAAGTGGGAGGACTGACCTGAACTTGGAAGGGCTCTCTGCAATTTTAGAGCAAGTGGAAGTGCTAAGCTTGCAGTGGTGACCTGCAAACCTCTCCTCAATGCTTTCTCATTTTCCAGTTTAGACACTGCTGACTCAGAACACTGGTATCTGCACACATTTTTTCAGGACTCACAACGTTTTATACACTTTGAGCAGTGGAGTCTAGCCATCTTATGTAAGGGCACAGATGGCATTATGTTCTATGGCTTTTCTGACTAAAAACTTCCATATTACTGAATTAACACCTACATTCTTGCTGCAGATCTGGGCCTGAGATAACATAGCTGGCTCAAACACTGCTTTATAGATATAAAAGATACGGAGTTTTAGGCAGCCATTGAATTAACTCAGTACAAATTATTGTGCATAACGTGAGAAAACATTATGCACATGACACTTTATTTTTATATGTCTGTTGCTCTAAAACATATAGTTATTTTTTAGGTTAGTCATAATTTTAAATTCTTATGCAAGACAGAAGTATTAAGAAGTTATATTTTTAAAAAGTATAGCAGTTAGAGCTCACGTATGTACAAATATATTTCTACTATATAAAGGGGATATTTTTACATAGCAAACAATCTGGCAGAAATTTAAATAAAAATATTTTGGGGTTTTGATAACTCAATTTTTTCTAATGTAATGTACACCAGAAACAGTTTAAAATAGACTTTTAAAAACTCTACAGAGATCTTTCTCCTCCATGTCTTCATACATTCAAGATCAGAACTATGAATAAGGTTCATAATAAAGTCCAGAGTCAGCAAAAATTTAAACTCTCTAGAGTCTATTCTCTGTGCTGCTACTGCATTAACAACGGTATGCTCATTTAGCATTTAACAGACAATTGCACTTGACATTATGTATCAAAAGCTCTAATCCTGAAAGCTTGAGTAATCTAAAACCCATTCCTGACAAGATTTCACTGCTGGAAGCCTAAATTCAAAATGTCAGCCAAGGCTGAGGAGCCATATATTGCACGCTCATTAAATGTAATAAATCCATTACAAACTTTTCAAAAACTGCTATAATCTTGCCTGCAACCCTGGAATGGGTGTGAGACCCTACAAAAATAAAAAAATGTTGCCTTTCATGCTATGTGATATATGAAAATGAGGCTAAATAAGGCTAACAGCTTTCATTTGCTTAATTGTATAGTCTCTAGCCAAGATTTATCTTTCTGCGAATTAAATGATGCTTCTCAACTATTTATGTGATTGGAAATTATAAAAGCTCTGGCTTAAAACTGTGAAAGTTCACATTTTAAAAGTATTTTTCTTTATGTCAGAGTATATCATATCACAAGAGAATAACAATAATGACAAAAATTTAGAAAGAATCTGAATGTCAACAGCTTTATCAGCCTGACTTCTTTTTCATTTAAATGAAACTTGACACTGTGCATAAGAATCTAAACAAATCCGACATATATGTTAAATGTACCATTTCAACAATCATTTTTTTTACAAAATGTGTATAGAAACCAGTGTTAGAAAATAACACTGATGAGCACGCAGACCAGTTGGCGTGAAAAGTGGGGTATGTACAGGGAGGCCGTGGATGTGCCGGGGAGCGGTGCTGCGCACCGCTCCCAAGGCATCCCCCAATGCAGCACTCCATCACTGGCAGCAGTGAGGCTCTGCACAAACCTCTGACCAAGGACCAGCCTAACTGCTGCTGGAGGAGTGTAGCTGATGTGTATTTAGGTAAGATTGAAAACTCTCTAAATATATGATTACATCCTATTACAATCAGCCAGCAGCACATTCCTGTTATGGAAAGATAATTAATATCAACACTTCCATGCATAAATGCTTGGTATGTCATAATCCTTGTGTAAGAAGGTGTTACTGACAGGCAGTTTGGTTTCACACAGGATCAGAAGGGGAAAACAGTTTTAAAAATTTAAATTATCTCAAGTTAGCATTTGAATTCCACAGATGCTGCTTTGTATAAATTAGTCCTGAGTTTTACCTTCCACGGTTTCAGAAAAGCAGGAGACTTCTAACCATATTTTAACATGGATATCTGCAGTACAAAACTTGACAGTGGGAACATATGCTCTTTACCAAGAGCATAGCTTCAAGAGAGAAAAAAATGCAGTGTTGGGTATTTTTTGTTGTGAGGTTCGCTCTGTCACTGTAGTTTTGGTGGGCTCTCTGAACACAGAACAGATTGAGCCCTTCAGAGCTTGTGCTTGGGGGAATATCTGGTTTCTGTATCATACATAGGTTTGGAGGCAAGCAAAATGCTGAGCAGTTCAGCTCCACAGAGGGAGTGCATTTTGAAGAAAGTCTGAAATTGTAACATGGCAGTCTTGAAATATAAAAAAATACATTCTTAAGAAAAATTTTAATTAAAGGTGTGTGGATTTAATTTCCAAATACGGTGCAGTAGCTTCAAGTGTTTCAGTCCTTCCATAAAGGGCAAAGCCATGAAGGTACTAGAGTTGGCACAGAATTTTCACTAACTTCATTAAGTCTGAACTACTGAAGTTCAAATGATGTTTCACACACATCACTGGGGATATACCTGGTGGACCATGCTTAAAATACAATTTGAAAGCCCATCGTCCACGCATCTGTGGTATCTCTTGCTACTAAGTTAAGCTGCCACAACGTAAGTGTATTTCATGACTAGTGTGCTTGCATATTAGTATTTTCAAGAAAAGAGTAAGTTATGAATACTGTCTTATTAAGAAAACACAAGTTAAATGCTAAATACCATCCTAAACTCTCTAGTTAGATTAGGAAATAAATCAATTCTTTCTACCCTAAAGGCAGAGAGCGTACTGAAAACCAAACTAAAGTCCTCTAGGTCACATGAATTAGTGCTTATACATGGCAAGAGCAGTAAAAGAAAAGCTGCAAACTTAAATCAGTTCAATATTAGATTGCAAATCTATACTAATGTTTCTCCTGCTGAGATGCAGGAATCTAGAGGCATAAAGAAAGTAGCACAGCCACTTAAGAGAGCCCAGCTTGTCACTTCTTTTTTTAAAAGGACTGGAACACTGTCTCCTGGGAGCCTTTAGGCAAATCAGCCCCACTAGCTGCTTAAAAATGTGAATATGGCAGCCTTGTCAGTATTATGATTGCTCACAGAAAAACTTAAAAGAAAAAGTAATAAATTCATCTGGATATAATGTCATGACTACTTAACATAAGACATGACTCGATTCTCAGATCACTGAAAAGCAACTGCATCACTGTGCAAAATAAGATCAATTCAAGCTGCTTGCCCATGGACCTCTAACATGTTCACAGCTTCTTATTGCCATAAAAAGTGCTGATACTTCTAAGAAAAACTAAAATTCCATGAATGTGACACAAATGATACAGGAAAACACATGATATATAGAACCAGGTGTCAAATATGTAGAAAGATATCCAGTGTGGTGTTCTGGATAAAACTTCACCTGCCACCGTCACCTTCATTAAAAGTCTAAACATTATTTTGAACTCTGAAATATTTCTGAACCAAAGAAGGTTAATTATTAATTGAATTCTTCTATTCAGTTGACACTAACCTCAAATGAGACTGAAGGAATATACGAATTCATATGCATTAGAATATTGCAATATTAAACAACAATTTTTGATTTTTTGCTTTGATTTCAAAAGAAAGTAGCCATTTAAATAATTTTCAAACATCTCTTCAAACAAAGGAAAAAAGCAAAATAAAGCATATTACCTTTTGATTCAACAGCCTATATTGTAGGTTCCCCATATCCCTGTGTTCAGGTATTTTTGTGAATTGTTTATATGTATCTGGCACATTGCCTTTGTTTTCATCATTTGCTCATATTGGAAAAGCATCAGTGTTGCATTTTGACTTCAGGAATCTGTGCCTGGTTGATCTAGTAACTAATGAACTGTATTCTACTCCCATACACACTCGTACATCCTATCATACTCGAAGGAAGTTGTGTATTTAAAAAAAAAAATTATATGATGGTTTCCTATCTGGAAAATCCTACACATACCAGTGTACCCAAGCACACATGCACACACATATACTTGCATAAAGAAATGTTCTATAGCTTTAATGGAGTTTTTTAGAATTTATTCCAAACTGCTCTGGAATTGTGTATTTTCAAGAGATGCACTGAACGTGCTCTAAAAATCTAAAACAAAGAATATGTTTTTTTTAAAGAATAATGGAAATACGAATTATGTACCCATTTGAAAGAAATATTCAGGACTTTTCCATAAGGGTCTTTAGTATGTGGATCATGAATTATTGCTCAGGAACAATGATTTAATAACTAATTGGTTCACACAGCTGGGCGATAATGGTTACTTTAGCTTTTTCCACCCTGCCACAATTATTGCAACCAAAAGACCTAACTGAAATTTAATTCCAAATTAAATGGAATTTTTGCACAGGTCCCAGAACTTTGGTGGGGCAAGAATTCACTTCAGAATTACAGTCTGATTCAGTTGTAGGCGCTATTGACTATCAAATTCTATTAACTCAATGTCCTACTTACTATAGCTTTGTACAAATGGTTAGACCTTTTATTTCAAATTCACTGCAACTCAGTATACAGGAAACTGTCCCATTAAAAAAGATGTCTTAAAAATAATTAAAAACCAAAAGGGATTGCTATATGCATTGCGAAGAAGAACATCTCACAGGAAAACAAGTTAATACAATGCAAATATAAATTTTGCTTCTGTTTTGGATCTGCCACAATTAGGTTTTCATGACATTTTGTAAAAGTATAGCAAATATATGGTATGCTGTTATTTTGGCAGGCATAGTCAATACAAAATGGTGTTCCTTCGATGTGTCCTATCTAGAACACCTTAATCCTGTCCAAGCAATATTTGTGAAACTCCTGGGCCTTTCTCCACTCTTGCTCCAACATATTGCTGAATAAATAGCCACATTTCCAAAGCACCACAGGGTTTTCAGCTTAATTTCAAAGCTCTGCAGGATTTCAAACTATGCAGCCCCCATTATAATCTGGTGGTATTGTGCATCTTAGAAAGCACTGTATGGAAAATCTGCCCCTAAATGAGAGCTGGGAGGGAAAAAATCCCGTATTTGGAATTAGAGAAACCAAGAGAACAGTACCTATTCTATTACTCTTTGACAAGCAGCTAGAAGAAATGAAGAAGGATATATTTGCCAGTGTATTCAAGTTACTTTGTGCTGAGCTCTTGAAACAAAGCAATTGGAAACTAACTGCTTAACTAGGCAGCAGAGGCTTTATGGCCTGTTTGCATTTTGAAAGGAATGCAAAGGAGTTGAATTAGACTTCAGGACTGATTTGCACTGTTTCTTACTTTACCTAGTGATTCATACTGATGTGTGCTGATTGCGACGGTTTTCAAGTAGTTCTGCTGTTACACTTTCCCTGCCATTTTGCAAGGCTTTACTGGCTGCAGGTATAAGTTAACATCCAGTCCTGCTTAATATTCTTCAACTAGTCCATACTTTAACGTTGATTTTAAAAGGTAGATTTTACTAAACAGAGAAACATGGAAGTGACATCATGTTCTGAGCATCAAGCTAATGTTCTCAATCTCTGATAACACAGAGAAAAAAAGAAGGCCTAAGATCAGCCTGTAAAGTGGGTGTTTAATAAACAATCTCTTTCTTTATTTACTGAGTTCAGTTCTATCTCTCTAAAAGTTTCATTTTGCTAACAGATTAAAAAAAAACCACCACATAATTTTGTGAAAATAGATTTGATTTTTAAAAGGTAGTAATAGCCATAAATTAAGTGAAGAATGTCTGCCTACTTTAGAACATAACAGAGTACTTGAAGATACAAGTACAGCAAGGGAGATAGTGATGGTCAGCTTACTAAAGAAATAAAATGCTATATAGTGTGATTTCCCATAACAGCATAAAGCCACACAGGAGCAGGAGAGCCACATGCCAGAATGGTTGGCTTCCTGAAGGGACTTCAGAACAGGCTCTTAAATCATTAAATTATTTTGCATCTGTGCATGAGGCAGTTTCTCAGTCCCACTCTGTGCCATGGGGCTGCAAGAGTGTCACTGATGCATTAGATTGCTGCCTGGGTTAGGACACAACCCCCAGCTAGGGCTACTTAATTTTGAGTGGAAGCCTCCTTAATTGATTCCACAATATGCAAAATATACTATATATTGTATTATTGCATACAATAATTCTACATTAAGTATATAGTAATAGAAGCTCTGCTCCCCACAGCCTTTTAAACTGTAGCTCAATAACAGAAAGAACAAAATATTTATGAGAAGCACTGCAATGGAGAACTCCTTGCACACAATATATGTCCCACTGGCACATCGTAAGAGTCTTACTGAGCTATCACATCTCATAACCATACTTTATTTCTCATTTTTCTATCTATGAGGCAGAGCTACTGCATTCAGTTTTTAAAACTGAGCTTGAAATGTTCAACTTATCCTCTCTGGGAAAGGGAATTTGATAATTTGAAGGCAACAACAGAAGAGGGTAGCCATTACTGTAAAGAGATTATCTGTTGAGAAGATTGACAGTGGAGTGAAAAAGTGGACAAGAAATGTAGAGGGACAAAGTGAACAGGAAAATCTCTGCCTCTTAATTTAGAAAATAAAAGAGAGGCAGAAAAAGGGGGTGGAAATAGAATAGGGAAGGAACTTCCTTTCTTCTAAAATGTAAATCCTTGAGGAAGTTGCTTCTGTCAGGGTCCACGTTGGAGCAATGGGCAAACCCTTCAACAGTCCAGGAATGTGATGAGGTCCTCTGTAAGAAATGATCTGGAAACAAAACATGCCCAGCTGGCCACTGCCACTAAAGACTTGAATACTGTAGTTGGATGCTTCTTCTCTTTCTTATGAGTTTCAGTTCCTTACTACCATTAGAAAAATTTTCTCCAGTGAAATACAAATAGTGAAGAAAACCTACATGATCAGAAAGTAGAGCTGGTACCCTGTAAGCTGTCTTTCTATTTGAAAATGGAGAAGCCCTGTGTAGAAGTCCATGAATTCCCAAATATTGGCTTTGATCATAATGTTGGATGACAAAGAAACAAAGTGGCATGAAACAATAGAAGGGATGAGGAAAGCCAGACCAAAAGCATAAGATCACAAATCATAAAAGCAAGGCAAGGAATTAATGAAGAAAGAAGATAAAAGAACTGAAGGGAAGAAAAGAAAAAGAAAGGACGACTGATGAAATCAGAGACTATATAATGATAATTTTTCTTTCTTAGACCTTAATGAAGGACTAAGTCTCTCCTGAAAGAGAAATCTCCAGTCTCTATGAACACTCCTTGCAAGGAGTCGATAAGAACGGAAAATACAGCTTTTAAAACTAGGACTGTGCTCCAGAGCAGGGGGAGTGTAAAGTTGTGCTTGGCTCCTACCAAGACAGTCTGGCTGAAAAATTCTCTCTCCTCATTTCTGACAGCCAGTGACAGATATTATACACTTACTCCTGCCCAATCAGGAAATCATATAATTTTTATAGTTGGACCTCTGGGATTATCAAGTCCAATTGTCAACGTAGCACCACCACCATGCTCACCGGTTACCTGCATTTTTCACAGTAACTAGGAAATAATTTTACTGTGACTCCCTTCTCCACAGCTCTGTTTTCACAAGAAGGATTTTTCCTTGGTGTTCAAGAGGAGAGGAATGGGTGGCTGTCTTGTCTACTGAGCATGTTGGTCAGCTCTTCCTCACTCAAACTCTCTATGGCCTGGAAGGCACTGCATACAATTAAAGACACAGTAATTGTATTGCTAGTAGCACATTATCTTACTTTTTTTTAGTATTTTTCTTCCTAATTAGATGTCATTAGCATATATAAACATTCTTTTTCCGAAATGCTTTGAGCTCTGTTCCAATTTAGATTTTATTTTGAAAGGTAAATAACCATAAAAATATTAAGCAAAATGCAACATATCCCATAAAGCTCAAAGAAACATAGATGTTTACCATACAACTTCAGATGGAAAGCAAATGCTTCTGTACTGTTTTGAGTGTGTGTGACTTCAAATTGTTCCTAAGCAGCAAAATTATCATTGACTGAGCCTAGGCATTTTATTATATACAAATTATGACTTATTAAAGAATGCATTTGTAGCCTTTTAAAGGAAATAAAATCTCTTCAGTTATTTTAAGTCATTAACTGCATGGCTAACCACATGATTAACCTCTGGCTCTATGTCTCACTGAGTCTTGTATTAAAAATTTAATGTATATGGGATACAAACAGTTCTCATCTGAAACAATATGTACTAGCAGACTATCTGCAGAAAAAAAATAGTGCCTCAGTGGGAGGAGATGAATTTTTATCTGGCACAGAGCTAACCATGTGGAATGCACTAAAATCAGAGAACATCTAAGAGCAGAGAGTATCTTAGGGAAAGTGAGAAATGTACTCATTGTGACCACACATGCGGCCTTCTAACTTGTCATTCCTAACTTTTAACTTGTAAATCCCCAAAGAGGTTTTTTTCTGTCAGATTCCAGGCTGGAGCAACAGACAAACCCTACAATAATCCATGAACATGGTGAGCTCCTCTGTAAGAAACGCACATCTGGCCAGAGCCACTAGAGATTTGAGTACCGTAGTTGGATGATGCCTCTTTTTCTTATGAGTTCCTGTGCTTTACTGTCATCACAAAATTTTTCAATAGTGAAATTGAAATGCTGAAAAATCCTACATGATCAGCAGGTAAAGATGATATCCTGTAAGCTGTCTTCTTTATTTGAAAGTGGAAAAGGCCTGTGTAGAACCCCTGAATTCTGAAATGTTGGCTTTTATCACAATACTGTTATTTGCACGTGTAAGTATATAGAGTAGAAGTTGTGACCTTTCTTCTCTGCTATGTGTTTCACTGGTATACCTGCTTTTGAGGCCTAAATATTTAACCACTCTAATCTGCTCTACATGTGGAGTGCTCAGTGGGTGACACATCCAGACCAGTCGGAAGCCTCTGCTAATGCAAAAAAATAAATTAATTCTTTGGTTCCACTCATGTGTGACTGTAATCAATAAGAGCAAAGTTTGTCCCCTTCACAGCACTACTGCTTCTAGTACAGCTTTTCCCTGTAGGCAACCCTACCCTCACTGCTGGGTGGAAGCAAAACATCTTTTTTGCTCCATTTTATCTGTCAGAGTTTCACATCCAGCTTTCCTCATAACATCTACTGCTTCTGTGTACCAATCAACATTTCTATGGTCAAAATCCTTATTAATGGAGAGAAAACAGTCTTAGCTGAATGGGTCCTCACTGTGTTTCTACAGAAGAGCTGGCAGATTTCAATGTGCTGACATTGAGAACAGAGTGCAAGGCTGATACATTTACTCAAGATTTTACCTATGGGAGGGGCAAGTATGAAATAAGTTGAGGTTCTGACCGGAGGGAAAAATAAAACAGACATGTTTATATCCATTAATAAATCAAATGGAAAATTTGTTGATGTTGGAAATACTCCCAGAGCCTTGATGATAGGTTTATTTTTATCAAAACCAACAATACTTAATAATTAATGCTATATGTCTCTCAGATGCATCTTGGTAACTAAAATTAGCAAGTATAAAATGTTATATTTTAAATTATATTCTTAGCAGGGATGTCTTCTACAAAATCTTGCAGACTATATCCATGTCCATCACACTCTGGATGACACGATATATCCAAATTACTTCTGGTAAGTTTATTTGTATTGTTTCTGCTCCTCTGTACGGAATTCCCTTACTGATGCTCTGTGACCTGCACAGATCAGATAACTCTGCCTGCAGAGCCAACAACTGAAATCAGTGCCATCCTCTGAACATGCAGCGGCATCTCCAAACAAGCTGGCACTTACAGGTTTAGAGCAGTCTGGCTAATGTTTTATTATAGATCTATTCTCATATTTCAAAAGCTACAGAAAACAAAAGCCTCTAGCAAACCATGGTGAGAGAACCAGAAAGCCACAGGAAAGTATTGTACATATGAGCCTAACAAGAAGTTTGGAGAAGAAGGAAGCTAGGGACTGCACTGGAGGACTACTTGTTTTGTGCATTCATAATCGTCCATTTTTATTCTCTAGTTTTCAACACCATTTAGACAAATTCCTTCCAGAAGTTTAAGCTTTTATAGCACACTAGCAGATTTCTGCCCATCAGTTTCTAAGAGGGACAAGTGAATCCAAGTGGCCTAAACTAGTTCTTCTAGATGACACATGAAGACAAGTTTAAATATAGAGAACAGAAGGACCATGAGCTGAGATTAGGAAAGTCCATCTGAGTTCTTATTATTTAACACTAAGAGAGTGTGTCACTGACAGATACCAAGGTCCAGTTGCACTGAGAGTAGCATACACATTTCTTGAATGGCAATTTTGTAAAATGCTCCTTTGACAAAAAAAAAAAAACCTTGATTTATTTATTTGGCACTGCTTTGCTCATCATAGCTATCCACTGAAATATTGAAACTTCAATGAACTGAGGTCTCCAGAGGCTCCAACACATAATGAAGTCATCATGGCATAACGAGTGTCATATGAGCTGTATCAATAACTTGTGTGCATGCTCCTAGCCATGGCAACTGCAAGGCAACGCAATTTGGCTTAGTTCTGATTCATTTCAGGCTTCGCATTTGCTACTGGAAAAATGTGTGCACTGGGAATAATACCGCAACTCGAAGTTTTGAACATTTCCTACTTGCAATTGGTAGAAAATTTCCTACAGTTAAAAAGATATGTTTGATTGTTTAATGGCTAATGTTTAACAAGGACACTCTTTAGGTATTCATGGACTATGATTGAGTCTGGTCATTAACGCTTAAAAATCTGTCTAAAATATATTTTTACTTCTGTTAGGTTTTATTGCCGAATCTTCTTTCCAAAAGGAAGAAACCTTTAGAAGTGAATGGAAGAAGACACTTGATCAGGTTTAAGTCTTACATATTTGTTTCTGCAGTGATTTTATCAGCTGCAGTTTCTGAATAACTACAAGAGACAAACTGAATCTAACAACAGTTCTTGTCCATCATTAATGCTGTCTTGATACCGAGGTCTAACAATTATTCCTAGAAAAACCATTTTTCTTCCACTGTAGTACAATTGCAATGCCTTGTTGGATCATTCAGTTCAGTAAAACTGAATTGTTATTAACAGTATTACTATTCTGTATTTACTTTAAAAGATAAGCAGTGTCAAAATTAAGGTTTTATAGCAACAATTAAATTGCTAACACTCAAGCATGAATTCTGATTGACTTGACATAAGAGGATATACAGTAAAAGAGAGAGACTTAAAAGCCCTCTTAAATATAAGAAGTGTAAAATCTAAATGCAAATAACAACAGCTTTACAATTAATCCCATGTTTTTAAAACCCAAGTTTCAATGGTTGTACATTCTGACGCATCAGGTTTTGTTGTCCTGTATGGCTCAGCTAAGCTTGTAAGGAAGCCATTCTCTTTCTAATCTTTCACCTAACTTTAAGTGGTATTTAAAGAATAATACATCCATTTAGATTTCCAGCTTAAAGAAATTATTTAGTAAATATGTGATAGGTTGCAAATGCAATTTTTCATGAAATGGAAAGCATAGAGCACAAATTATGTGCCACGCTACTAATTAGAGACAGATATGTAATCACTTACTAATGGAACAACATTTTGTGCCAACCTTATTCATACTTCCTTCCAACTGCTGGACTCCTTGTGCCAGATATATTTCAATTTTCTTCAGGAGAGAGAGATACTAACATGTTTTCCATCCTGTTTTTAAACCCAGAAGTCTAGTGCAAACTGAACTTTCTTGACATTACAGGAATTCTATCAGTTTTAACACCTTGAGGCCTTTTTATTACAAACATGTACACTTCCCTGCAGGGTTCTGGAAATCTCACAATTACATTCATTAAAAATGTCCATGATTATAGCCAAATGCATGCTTTGTAAATTTACCTTTACAGTTTTCTTTCAACAATTATTCTGAGCATAATTTTCTATTAAATTCCACAAAATACCTACTTATTCATCCACAATGTCAGTTTGATATGAATTTTGACAAAACTATTAGAAGAGAAAAATACCAGAGCACATTTACTGTCAAATTTGTCAGTACCAGGCTTAATGTCTATGGTATGACTCACTGATACTCAACAAAATAAGCATGTATGTCCATGAAAACAAGTATAAAAAGGTCAATTTTCAGCAGCAGCCTAAAATTAGAACCACTACGTGCCTTTTACATTAGCACCAAAAGGATCTCCAGGTTCATAGTTTGGGTCCCTGATCATACCTAGGAGTCCATTTATTTGACAAGCTGAGAATCCCTCTCATGACAAAACCCTGCTGTGATCCAGACAGTCTACCAGTACTGGTCTTTCTCATGTCATAAATATACTCAGATTAAGCTTGCCAAACGCTGACTTCATTGACTTGTGCACAAAACGACCACCATTTCTTTCTCAGAAAGAAAAAGCAGGGTAGGTCAGAATTTGTGTGATCATCCTTGTCTTTCCATGTGATTGTTAGCCTCAGTGTAGAGCAGAGATTTGAATACTGCTTGTCCCACTTCCCATGGAATTTCACTTAACATCACCTTGAAGAAAAGACTGAAAGTGGAAATGAGAATCAAATTCTGATCAGACCAGTCAGAGAATCAGATCAATCCAATAGTCATTTTCTGATAAAATGCTCACATTGGTGTGATTGCAAGATATAGGGCCTAAAAACTCTGACCTAAGAGAATAAAAGGAAAAAAATGCAAAACTGTACAAATGAACTTCATAGTGCATGTCAAGGTTAAAGCATACCATATGTTCCTAAAAATATGCAGACCCAACAGGGAGTTGTAGTGATGTATAAATAAAAACCAGTACAATAGGTGGACAATCTTTTGCACCAAATTGACACTATTATTTGTTAAATGATAGTCCTTTAAAAGTAATTTTGTTTTCTATTATTTCATTCTAGTATACAGAAAGAGTAATGATGTAAGAATTATTGTTGCAGGGCAGAAGATTTAGACTGCATTTATCTCAAAGCTGTGATTTTTGATGTATTATTTTACCAGATATTTATTAAAAAAAAAAAATCTTTCTGTCTTCTGTATCTGTTTAGGTTTATGCGACAAAGGGTTTCTATGCCTAGATTCTTAGAAAGGGTAATTCACATATGAAAATCCATTGAAAACTCACCTTTCATATTAGAATGAAAATAACTAAGTAACTTGGTTTTGATGTTGCTGTTGTTTTCATTTTTACTTAAACCCTTTAGTCTTGTGATGTCAATTGCCATAATAACTCCATTTTAAAATAATTTTTACTATTGCTTAGAATTATTTAGTTTCCTCTTTCTTAAAAGTAGGATTATGTAAGTGAAAGACATAAATATTTAACTGTTTGTAGATTGATCTATTTCCTTCCCATTGACTACCTTTCTATTTCTATTGAAATTCAAAAAATAGGCAAAAGAGAGTTGTGAAAAAGATGTGGAGCCCAAAAATAGCTGCTTGAGTCATCAACAGATTGTCTGAAATAAGTCAGAAAGGTGTTTGTTAGAGAATGAGCTATTTTCTTCAGAGCTGTGGGGGTGAATTCTAGAAGAGAAAAAGCTACTCTAAACAGGTCATGAAGATCAAGGAGGAAATACCACACAATTTTGGGAAGAGTAGGACAGCAGAGTGTTACCTCAGGAAAGTCTGAGCTAACAACATCTCAGAGCAACCTGTCAGTGCCTATAGAAAGGTCATTGACAAGATGAAGCCAGGTTCTTCACAGTGATGTGTACTGGGATGATCACGGGCATAAAAAGAAACAAGAGGAGGTCCATACAAGACGTATGGAAACACATTTTGACCATGAGGACAGTCAAGCTGTGGATCAAGTTTCCCCAAGAAGATGTACCATTTCCATGCCTGGAGGTTTGCAAGACTTGACTATTATATAAAGTCCTGAGCGACCCGCTTTGACCTAACAGCTTACCCTGCCTTGAGAATGAGGTTGGACACATTTTCCAACCTGAACAATTCTGGGATTCTAAAGTAGTTTGAAGAGCTTTTTAAAAGGTTCTGGGAATAGGAGACAGAGAACACATGCTCCTAATATCTAATCAATTTCTTCCCTGTAACCTGCTTACAATCAAAATGTCTGTTTTGTTTAGATATAGCAAACTGAATGATAAAGCTGATGTATTTTGAGAAACAGTCTGACAGGCACTTTTGAGAAGAATGTTACCTTCTCCTCCAAGGCAGGTAACAGTAACATGAATGACAATGTTTAGGGATCTTGGGTAAGAAAGATCTGCTTCCAGAGATTCTCTTGAGAATCTAAAAGCAGGTAGTTAATTCAGCTGATGTTAACAGGTTTTGTCAGAATGTGGCATGGTAAAACAGCGTTGCTTAAACAGACCTACTCCTGTAATAGTTATTCAGCTAAATTGGCTTTTCTCCCCTTGGTTGTTTCTGAGTTTTGAAACAGCAGACAGATGTGTGTGGTGCAGTGCACTCTGACTCCTGACCTATTTACTGGTGTGTTTCTGGGATGGATGATCCATACCAGAGACTCTGTGGGTCAGCTGTTCAAAAAGCTGTTACACAAAAAATAAGATGACAATCAGCTAGTAGGTGTTAATTTGGAAGCTGGATACTGACAAAAATGGAAGGATGTATTTTCCTGTGCTTCAGCCTCTTAAATTCAGGGTATTCCCTTGAAGTTCTACAGAAAGACTTGAAATATGGAGTGCTACTGCTTGATGTACTGAATTCCCTGCTTCCTCATTGATTTTCTAACACAACCTTAATGCTGTGTTAGCATCATTTTTCTGTTCATTCCATCTGCTGTGAGGTCTCCCCCGCTGTTTCCTAGGAGATATATTGCCATGATGCCTGCATCTGTAAGTCAGTGGCACATATGGGGCAAGAGCCACGTGGTTAGAGGCAGCATTAGTATCACCTGAGCATTTGCAGGTTTCTCAGGGGATCCCACCACCCACCATCTCTCAAAACCTGAGGGAGCTCTAGTTTCACTGTCAGCTACTTCAGAGTGCTACGGGAATGGGATGCTTGGCTTCTCAGCTTCTTTCCACTTCTACTTGTTTCTTTCAACCTAACACCTCTATTAAAAAATGCTAAAAGTGGGTTATTTTTGTCCAGTCAGTCTATTTAGTGAACATTCTAATCTTATTATCTACACATTTTTATGGGGTTTTCTTGTTTACAATGTCAGGCTGCTGACAGTTTATGTTACAGTGATCAGGACAGGCCTTTTTCATATCCTTTAAGGTATGGTCTAAGAGATGAATTTCAAAATAAATAGTAAGCATAATAAACTGGATATTGCAATTAAACATGAATGACACAGAATATCAGGGTTACTAAATCTTGCGTAAACATCTTCCCTGTTCTTTCCAAAGTAGGCACACAGAAACCCGACTATAGCTAACAAAACGTACTGAGTCTTACAGCACTTTTAAAAATATGTTTTAAAAATATTTAAAAATATTGCACTTAGTCACAAGTGACCCAAACATCAGCAATGAACCCTTAATTATAGCCGGATCAGATTATATAGAAAATAATTAACTTTTTCTCATATGTATAAGGAATTCTATTGTTTATTTCAAATTGTATTTATCTTTGTTTACTTCACAGGAAAAATAGATATACAGGAATTGTTTCTATAAAAAAGCAAATGTGTTTTTTGTTTAGGCAAAACTGTGAAAAAAACCAGGATATTTTCTGAATGTATATAAGAGGAAGAAGAATTTATGAAAAAATTCCACATAATATTAATCAATAACTTATGGGGGGTAGAGAATTTATTCATTAGATAAGATCAGAAGCATAGTAAAAGTTTATAGCTTAAACGTTAAAGGTCCACATATAGAAGAAATGCATCCGTTTTTCGTGATGGCAAGAAGAACATTAGGAAACATATTATAGCAAGAGTTATGATACAGAGAAAGCTACAAATCACCGATAGATATTTCCTAAAAATACCTGTCAGTCTCTTCAAAGTAAACATGTAATGCATTTGTAGATGTTAGAGACAGCTCATAGGATTTGTGAAATAACAGATATTTGAGCAATTAAAAAATGAGAAGTTTTACCCTTCCTTAATTCAGGAGACTTAATTTCAGAGTTAAAACTAAATTCAGTTGTTTAAGTGTAGCAATTGCATATTGTCAAGTTTAAATGTGATTACGACTAACATTTAACAGTGGAAAAAAACCAAGAGACAGAAAGAAATACTAAAGTAAATTAATATGCTTCTCATGCACAGTATAACACCAACTATATTTAAACAAGATACATAATTAATTTCATAATATTTTTGTAATTTCAGCCTTCAGTGACCTGTATTTCAAAACAGGATCTGACAAAACAGAAATCTTTTACACAATCTTAAACATTAGGAAAGCTTTGAATAAAGTTCTGTGTTTTGAAAGGTTTGGGGAAACATAATGAAAAAAGCTGAACATTTCTCAGCTGTGTCCTTCAACAAAATGCACAACATGTTTTGCTAAGAAGGAACAAAGGGGCAAAGCTTTTCTGTTGACAAAAGGCCTTTTGCTATCCCAATCCAAATTTTACAAGAGAAACCATGACTTCCCTCATGAACTATAAAACAAGCTGAAATGACCCATGACCTAGACCTCTGTTCTACTGTTGGTATCCTCAGGTTACTAAAACTGGACAAAAAAATCACATTTAAACAGGTAATATAAGAAATGGAAAATTTTTTGTAGTTTGAAAGAATGTAAATTCCTTCTACATGTCCTTAGTAAATATTTTGTCCATTTCTGCCCATGGAAAGTTATCTTTTTTACTGACCAAAGACAGAACTAAGTTGAACCAAAGAGAATGCAACTTTCAAACTCACTTAGCTTTCATTAAAAGAAGCTGTTGCAAAAACATCAATGATATACTCAGTTTTCAAAGAGAAGAGTTAAACATAACATTCTAGAATATCTATGATTTATTTAAACCAGAAAGAAAATAACAAAAAATCTGCACTTATCTAGACCAAGACACTCAGTATTTTTTTCTATGTCATACATGTCAACAGGTGTACTTAAATGAGCCACAGAAGTTTATTTGAGATTGAATAGCACTGAAGTGAATAAAAGTAGTTTGTGAAGTGTTTAATGCAGATAAAGGAACCCAACTGCAGATAAACCCAACTATAGATAAAGTAATCCAAACTGTAAACAAATCAACAATATGCTGTTTGCTATAAATACATCTTTGGCATGCTTAATTTACATACTGTTCAACTTTAAACTGGAATTCAGGTTTGATGACATTTACGAGGACTTACTCAAAAAGGAAATATACACAAATATAGAGCTACAGACAATTTAAATTCAGAGCAAAACTAAAGCACAGAAAAAGGGATACGCTTCAGCACTGTGAATATTAACATCATCATGTGGATGTTAACTAGCTGCCCCAATAAGATAAGAATAGTAAAAACAGAAGAATGAGAATGGAACATAGCAAACAAACTCAAACTTGCATATTATGTTTCTCAAATGTTCTCCAATACATTTTGAAAAAAAGAAGAGCTCATCTTCTTGCCATGAAATACTACTTCAGCCTTTATTCATCAAGCAATTTATGCTGACTTGAATATTATATTGTCCTAATAAATTCTTCCCAAGATTTCTCCCAAAATTTTCAAACACTAAAAACTCATATGGTTTCACTTCTAGTAAATAATAAAATCTCAGAAACAAATCTAAAATATTTTTAATCTTCAATCACAGGTCAGGACCTGATTTTCTTTCTAAAGTTTTCATTTCCTGATTCAATTTTCCAGCTCAGCAAAATGAAAACATAATTTTTTCCAACAGTTGCCAGTATTGCAATCTAGATGCACGAACTAAAAATCAAACACTGGCTTCTTGGGGTCATATATGATCTTGAAAATGAAAAAAAATCAGAACTTGAATTCAAATACATCTGCTGCCTATACACATCATACCCAGGTATGATTCCATTAGTTTGAATAAATTTTCACTAAACAGTGGTGTTAGCTAGCCATTCTTGTTGATAGTGCATTTACAGGCCAGCCTCTTGGAGCTACAATATATTCACATATCAGTCGACATTGTGATAAAAATAGTCTTGGTTTGTAACAAGGAATGTCTTGCTAGATATAACAAATGTATTTTGCCTTTGAGCCATTAGAGGTGCTCCCTGGCTAGAAGTTCCTGCTTGGTAGATGTATCAAAAGCAAGATGTGGACTCAAAAAGAATACAAGTGTGGCAAGAAGTGTTATTTTACAGTAATTTTTCAGACTGCATATTAAAAATATAAACTTCGTGATGCGTTTTTTTTTTTTTTCCCTGGCAATTATTTCCACTGACATCTGCATTTTTGGATCTGTTGGTCTCAGAAATCTGTCAGTGTAATATCTCTGTATTCTGAGAAGTTCAGGAAGCAGAAGTGAGGGAGCTCAAAGAGATTAAGATGAATAGAAAGGAACTGGATTAAGGGCACATTTTAGTTCAGAGTTCCCTGAGTCAAGTATCAGAGAAAGGCTGCCAGCATACCTAGGAAATGTGTTATCCAACACAGTTGTTCTGATGCCCTCAAACCCTGATTCTACAGCGGCAATGTACACAGAAACTTGCAGCTACTGAACCTTATCTGTTCTTGAAATGCATAATAAAATAGTATATATGACTATGTATGTCAGTGCTGAAATTCTAGGGAGGATTAATCTTCTGTACTCTGATACTCTGAAGTTGTTAGCACATTGCTTTTTTTTCCCCCTGAATAAAACCTGTGAGAGTTACATGGGTTTCTTCTGGAAATCCATATTTTGTTTATTTGTACCTCTACACACAGTCAAAACTTTAAAAGCATATTAATATCTTGACTTCAATAATTTTGTTACTGTATGTGCTGGAAATGACTATGCTTGGTTTGGATATGTTTTACAAAGTACAGCTATGTGACTTGCATTGAATTTATGAGAATTCTGGCAGCTAAACTGCTAAGCACTTATTTGAAAATAAGTAATGATTAATTACAGGTGTGTTGTAGAAACATCAGTTATCCTGTAGCAGATGATGAACATTACTTCATTAGATACTAGAAAAATTAAGATGAGCAGTGCATTAAGTAGTTTAACACAGTGGGAGAAAGAACTATTTTACAAGCACTTGCTTACTCCAAAATTTAACAGCATTCTATCACATATTGTCCAGTTAACAACTACACACTATTTTCTATTCCAAGCAATCCTGTAGTTATGGTTAATTTTAAGCAACCGCTTATTGACACTTGTGAAATCTGTAGCATCACCAGGCACTGGGTGATTCCTCAAAACACTGGCACGTTTGCTATTCTACAGGAGAAGCATAAATGACAATGATGTTCGGAGAACAGATTATTAATAAATCAGAAATACATCACTAAGTAAGGTATGCAGGGTTATTACTTCCTTATAGCTATATCAGTCAGAGATCCAACAGTTCTATGGCTTGTTATGATGTCTGTTCCTGTACATTTTCAAGAATCATACTCTAACTTCTAAGCAATATCTACTTGCCTTTCGAGTACCAGTGTGTTAATAAAAAGACAAAAACACTGTAGCACAATCCTATTACAACTATTATAATGAATCAGAATTTGTGCTTTTGATGTTGAGCCTTTGAACTTTTTTGCTTTGAAATTTAGTTATAAAACACACAAGTCTACCACAGAGAACACAGCTTATCTAGAGGGAAGAGTACCAAAAGGGATTTTTGGAATGGAAAAGAAGACTATGCATGACAGTAAATATTTTCCCTTGTCTCTTAATATTTTACCAAAACCACCAAGTCCTATGATTATAGGACTAAATGGATGTGATTATTTTAAGCTAAAAACAAATAAAACAATGATATTAATCTTTAAGGGAAAATTTAATACAATCCATCTCATACCTTGTTATGTGTCTGAGTTTGTCCAACCAGGATAAGGATATTTGATGAGATAATCGACAGGCAGAAATTGATTAGAATTATGGACCTCTCAGATCTGATGTACCTGTACAAAAAAACAAAGAGGGTAAAAATTTTGTAAAAGGGAAACAACTAGTAAGTCACACAAAGCTTTGATTTAGTTCTTGCATTAAATATTGGAGATACTCTGAGAGGTGTTCCCTTTCATGTGCTCAGAAAGAGTATTAGAGAGTTATAACAATACAAACATGAGAACTATGATATTTTGATAGATATTTCACAATTTACTCTAAGTATCTTGATATATTTTAAAAATAATCTACCAATGATTATTTTGAAAGCTGCTGGCAACACTGTTCTAACACCATACTGATAATAATGGGCTTACATGCATTCATGTCAGGAACTTCTTATGCTCCCTGCTTGTCCCTGGGAATATCCACAGCTGGCACAGACCACTCATAATTACTAACTTCAGCAAAAATATGGTGATTTACATAAACAGAAAATTTGATCCATGATGCATAAATAAGATGCAGGTTGGTGGATGATACTATGGCAGTGAATTTTGAAACACATTATCGGGATAAGGATAACATTAATCTTCATGTTCCAATAGTACTGTAATATCTTCATAAGACTGAATGCCAAAAAATATCCAAATGTGTACAGAAAGATTAAGTTATAGCAGTGAACACCACAGCCTCCCTTGCAGACTTATCCTATCCATTTTACAAATATGTTTAAGATGAAAAAGTCAAATGTTTTATCACATATTTCAAGATGCAAGTGTTCTCATTTTTCTGTATGCAGCCTTTTATATGCTATGGGACAGAAAGAGAATGATTATGGTTACAGGTGAAGTACCTTTCTGACCTGATTTTTAGAGCTGTTAACAGTAAATGTTGACTGCTAAAATAAATGAAAGTTAAGGGTCCTCAGTTCCTCTGACGACCATGCCATATATTTAAATATTCTACGACCTATACTATATGCTTCTCACTGGAGTTTAGTTAATATTGCTGTCTCCTCCTGAGCTGTACATCCATAGCTGACTCTGAAGAAGCAATAAAAAAGGCTCTTGAATCCATAAGAACTGCTGAGCTTTGGACATTAAGTTAATTGTAGACCTTTTTTGCTCGCATAACAAGAGATACAGCATTACATTTTTTTAGTTAGACAGAACAACAATAATACCACAATCCACATTCTTCCTTAAAATATAGCAACATTCTTAAGGCTAGTTCTATGTATTTGCAAACAAATACAAGGAGTCCGGTGCCTTTGTTCACACAGAGAGCACACTGCTACTTTCTAACTTGTTAACTAATCATTCACCTGGGCCAATTCCCAACACCGAGTGGTTTACAAAGGACCTTGGTTGTTGAGTAAATACAGAGCAAGCAGGAGCTCACAGCACTGACTTTAGCCATAACACATAACATTTTATCTCCACTTAGAAGTTCACAGAATCATAGAATCATAGAATCATAGAATAACTTGGGTTGGAATGGAACTTCAAATCATCTAGTTACAACGCCCTGCCATGGGCAGGGACACCTTCCACTGGACCAGGTTGCTCAAAACCCCATCCAAACTGGCCTTGAACACTTCCAGGGATGGGACATCCACAACTTCTATGGGCAACCTCTTCCAATGCCTCACCACCCTCACAGTAAAGAATTTCTTCCTTGTATCTAATTTAAATAATGGAGTAGACCAGTTCCACTGAGCATGACAGTATTTCTATCCAAGTGCTAAATATATCAGGGAGTGCAAAAATAACGTTATAATTCTTCAGATGGGAATTATATCCTGAAATACTCTCATTCTTAATTTTGACAGACAAGAATTGATAATTTTTATAGTCTTTTATCCTAACTTATGTAACTAGATATTCTTAATAATTATATATATTTCTAATCCTGAGTCTCTGTGGTACATAAGAGTGATAGAGAAATGGGTGTAAAATTGTCAAGCTGAATGTAAATGCAAAACTCTATTGGTAGATTTTATATTACTCTAGAATTTATTGTTTCATCCCCTTGTTTCTTATTACATTCATAAGAACCTATTTTACTTCAATTATTGAAAAAAGTGAAATGAGAATCCACGTTCACTTTTTAAAAGTATTTATCACTTTGCATGATTTTTCATCTTATTTTTCTGTTTCTTCTGCACTAAGACTATTTCTTATTACTTAGATTAATTTACTCTGTAGGTATTTATTGCACTTTTAAGTCAATATAATATTTTAATACTGTAAACTCAGGACAGAAAGAAAATCTATCACTGGAATGTACCACCACACTATTTAAGACTATTTAATTTCGTGGTCTATGTTCAAAATTATAACTGATGTGAATAAACTCTAAATCAGTTGACTGAACCTCCCTATATGTGCCACTTTGACATGCTTATTTCATCACGTATATGTTTTGTTTAAAAATGTAAATGGGAGAAAAGCAGCTAGAAAGGTATAGGCCAGAAGCCTCACATGAAATATAGAATATATAAGAATCCTGTTTTCATTTAACACTATGAATACCCCACCAAAAGAGCAATACCATTCCCACTGAAGAGGAGAAACAGTGGGCTATATCATCATCAGCAGGCCAAAACAGTAAAACTGATCAATCACATCAACAAATTTAGGCATCAAAGCATGCACTACATTTTCCTCCTTTTTTTTTTTTTTAATAACTTTCCAAACAATAAATGTGGGATCTAATGCTCCCTTTGAACTGCAATTCATGTAAATATAACAATGTATTTACATTTAGCTTTCTCAACCCATTACGTACCTCCATAATGCTGCATAGACAACTGCTAGAGTGATCAAGGCCAAGCAGGAAAGACCACTGCCTACTATTAAGGTCACTGAGGGCGTACCAGATGATTCCATGATCTGTAAGTTACAACAGACAATCATGAAGAAAAAAACATCCTCCAGCAATCAAACCAGCAAGTCAAATGACAAAAAAGGCAAAAAAGCAAAATTAAAAGCAGACAAACGGTCACAGGTAGTTTCAGTAATATTACTTATGAAGAAGAAATCAACTTAATTCCAAAACTGATCCCTACATAACCCTGAGATCTGCTTAATACATTCCTCAGAGGTCTCTAAGCTTTTAAATGCCTTGTAATACCTGCAAGATACTTTGAAAAATAAACGAGTAATATTACAGTGTAACAGGAGACTATGATGTTAGCACAAGTTTAAATGACTCTCCAGTTAACATCAATTAAAAGATACACCTCTCTTCAGAAGTAGCAATACTTAGAATTGTGCATTAAACAAACAGCTTGGTTTCACTCTAATATATTAAAGATCATCCAGTAATTTGTCCCATATTTTGATTCATGCTTGTTGCAGAATGACCAAACTTTCTGACTTTTAATAACTTTGACTTCAATCCACTATTCTCACATGCTTCATTTCCTTGGGCCTATGATTGCCTAGAAGCAATGGCAGGATATCTATGGTAACAGTATCATGAGCCTTCATAAAAAAAGCTACAAATTCAGAATTATTTCATTTTTACTCTGTGTATTAATAAAAAATGAAAATAAATTAATGACCTTGACAACAAACTAGCTTTTCCTGCTGTAAGGGAAACTATTATCCTCAGATATCAGGTCAGTTTTTTCCTCTGTATGTATATGTGCTCATGTTCTGAAATAGCCATGGGTTTTCCTAATAAATATGGAAAAAATTTAGATCTAAAAGTTTTAAAGGACATCATGCCTGGTTTACCTAAATGCTTTTTAAGCTTCAGGGATGTATTGTAAATTACATTTATCAAGATATCTTTTGTCACCCAAATAGGATATAAGACAGATGTACTTTTAGGCCAGATCTCAGGCAGAAAGTGGTATTTTATTTCAACCACTTTTTTTCCAAATTGATTTACTTTGCTATGACAAAGAATCTGTTCGTATGTTTCCAAAACCAGGAAGATGAAATCATGCTTTAGCAGGATAACTTCACAAATATTTGCTTTTCAGCTATTTTTACATTCAATAATATTGGGAGTGTCTGCTCATACACTTAATGTCCCCTCTTTCTCACGAAAACTTGATTATTTTTCTTACATCATATAAACAGACTACATAGAAAATCTGTGCTGAAAATGTCCAATGCAGATCTGCAATCTGTTTAACTACAGTATCTAGGGTTTTCCTACCAAGAGCAATAACAGAGACCTGTACATTCCCTTAATTGTTCAATACAAAAGTTTTCTACACATTTACACCACAATTACAAGGCTTTCTCTAAAAAAATTATAGAGTTCGAGAGCATGCAAATTTCAGTAGGATTTAGTCGCATGACAGAATCTGGAATTCATTTATCTGAGACATTGTATACACCAGGAGACTAACATATGACTACCTGCAATATTAAACAATTCCTCAATGCAACGTCTGCAATATACCTGAGAGGAAAGCTGGACCAGCTCCCCCCTCCCCCCCGCAGTCCCCCCCGCATTCCCTTTTGCATTAAAACTGGATTTTTTTCCCCCCCTCTTTGTTACTTACTATTTCTCTAGGTTGCTGAGCCAAAATGGCGAAGGTAGAGAGACGATCACATAAGCATTTCGTATGGGATGCATCGGTAAGCACAGT